>JAVQJX010126968.1:0-11170 GCA_036025115.1 Ambassis agassizii
TATATATATATATATATATATATATATTATATTTTGATATACTGTTATAAACACTAGGTGTCTGTCATGTCTCTCTGGAAGTGATAGAAGAATGAAAGAATGAAACAGCGCCACCTGCAGAAACTCTTTCAAATGAGCCTATGCATAACATGAGCACGACAGTATGCAGGTGCCTGAATGTGACACCTATATGTGATATAGTGTGAGTGTATGTTAGAGAAGGCATGATATATGAGCATTGTTTTGGAATAGCATGCGTAACTGTATGTTATATTTACACATGCCATCCATTAACCATGCTCATATATCATGGCTTCTCTAACAGTACTCACTCATCTGTGAAGGTTTTTCACAAGAACCTGGCTGTTCCTTCACAACGTGATGACGCTGAGTGATAAAGCCTGGTTCACAGTCAAGTTTTATATTCATCACAAATGATGTTCAGTGTGGTTCAGATCAGGTCATCCCACCTCACACTCTGAGGCCTTTTCTAAAAAGGTCAATGCAACTTATTCGATGGTGTGACCCATAGCGCTTCTGGTTTTGAAGCTCAGTGTGGGTGGCTCTGTTCCTTCTTCCTAATTCTGGTTAATCTAGCAGTGCAGCTCAGATGGGTAGACAACTAGTAATCTTGTCAAGGTTCATATTGTTGCTTTTTTGTTATGTGGACTTATGTGTTAGATATTTTCCTGGTTTTGGTTCTATTTCCCGTTTTATTTTGTAGTTTCCTTGTGTGTTGTTGTCTACTTCCTCGTGTGTCTCCCTCCTGATTGTGTTCACCTGTGTCTTGTTAACCCTTCTGTATTTAAGTCTTCTGCTCGTCTTTGTCTGTTTATTATGTTCTCTATGTGTCTGTCTACCATGTTTCCTGTAGCTGTTATGGTTAGACTTTCTTCAGCTCTACATGTTGTTTCTTGTTCTGACAAATATTTAAAGATGTGTACCAACTTGGATGATTTATCCTAGTCATGCATAGCACACATAGATAAGGCTAGTAGAACTGTTCTGATTGGCATGCAATGTAATGTAGTGCTGGCGTACATAAGCATACCATATTCATATTTATTTATTTTTTAAATTTAACAGCTTGGTATGCTGCTTTGTCTCCTCTGAGGTGAGTGTACAAATTGCTGCAAAAGTCAACCACCATGTAAGCAATCAGAGTCTACATTGTAGACTGCATGTACACAATAAGATGAGGAGAAAGTTGTTTATTCACTGTAAATGTGGAACCTTGAAATACCAGCTGTCCAAAAAAGTAAATGAACACATACCTTTGGATGTATATTTGCTTACTCAAGCAACACTTACCATGTAGAGAAAACATTTGTGTCCCTCTCAGGGGTTCCCTCCCATTACACCACTCAACACTCTCTTCCTCAACTCTGTGTCTGCCTCCCATGTGAACACGCTGTTACCTGAACCTGAGATTCCCAGCCCTCAGTCCAGCCCCCCATGAAAGACAAGCCTTGTTAAAAACGGAAAGCTAACCTGTGCTTGTGAAACCTCTCACAAAGAGGAGAAGAGGCTCTTTGTGATCGACTGAACTCTTTGTGTGTTTTGGTCCTTTCCTAAGTGTTTCCTCCAATACTGGTGCTACAGAGAATCAGGTTTCCTCTGGCGGTCTTTTTGTTTCTGGGCCATAATGAAGAGGAAAGGCACAAACACACATCGTGTAGGAAATAATGTAATGAAACCAATTTCCTGATTCGGGGAGTTGTGCCAGCTGCTTGATTTCTCCTGCAGAGTTTCCCAGGTTCAACATGACTTTACATCCTCTTTGCAAAGTGGTAAAACCAGGCAGCTGATTTGTGTGTAATCTTCATTTTTCATCTTCATATATCACTGTACCTGATCATTTTTCACCGTTAGTGGTTTATCAATATACATATTTATGACATACTGTGTCAATAAGCCCTGAAGCCAAAAGGCAACATGAAAACACGTTTTTTTTCTTTTAGTAGATTGTTTCATAGATATTCAAAGAAAATATTTTGAATACCAGAGAATGTTTGCTGTGCAGTTATGACAAGAGTTCAATATACCAAGCGTTCCTCTCTGCACTGTGAAACACCCAGAAAACCTGGGAAACACATTTTGTTCTGCTGCCCTTAGTAACAGTAACTAAGTGGAATAATTCAATCTTTCATTATGTTTGTTGGTGAGCAGAGAGGTCAATAGGTCAGACATGGAAGGAGCATGGTGAATGAATACATTCTGGTGGAAAACATTCTCTGCAGTACTTGAGATGGTCTTTCTGGTCTTGGCAGAGCACAGGCAGGATGCATTGTTGAACTAGATAATAGCGAGAGAGTATAATGTAGCAGGCGTTGACAACAGAGAGCTGATGTGAAACAGAAACCTAAAGGTTGTGTTGAAGAAGTAAGAAAATGTCATTTGTTAGTTATTACCAGCTCTGGAAGAGCCTTTATCGAAAGTATGTGGAGACCAAAGCTGCATCCTTTCCTTAGCTGGAGACGGTTAGCATATTAGCATGGCTAATGACTATCAACCTTGCCCTTCTTTTTTCAACTTGTCTTCACAAATGAACAAGCTAATCTGTGCTAATGTGGTCATATGGCAAAAACAGTCAGGGCTGCCATGTAACTTGGTGACAAAAGTTGAAGAACTGTATTTTGTATTCTTTCATTTCATATCACACACTTTTACATCATAAACATTTAATCTGTTGCAAGAAGCAGCCTTATTTGTAATACTCATTATTCTGATTTGTACATAGACCCTGTAGTGAAACTTAATGACTTCAGCCAACACCTATCCTGCCACATATCTGGCATTGCCAGACTAAATACACTGAAGCATCTACTGCATGGATGGGGTTCTGCACTCTTTGACACTGGGTGAAATATTATACAGGCAGGTCAAACCCCTCTTGATATTTTTCTGCTTCTTTGGGAGGCTTTTATAGAGTCTTGGGATGACCGCCAAGCCAAGCAAACCTAATCACACTGGAGTGGGCTTGGTTTGATTATTTTACAGTAGATGAAAGTATTTGCTCTCTTTGGCTGTGGACAAGGCCAGTGGACCGGTGCAGTTTGTACCAAGTGCTGTTGACAGGTAGAATAAAGTGCATTAAAGGTTCAGCAAGTTCATTTTATTGTGATATATTGGACATATTGATAGATATTCTGGACTAACGCCAATAACAGTGCATCTAATGGAGCTTTAGTGTATGTGTGTGAACAGAGAGCCCCTCTGGGAGACGCCAAACCTGGCAATGTACACACACATGCTGATGTTGATTCACATAACAATGGGAGATAATATTTTATGACCTATTCCGACCTATTCATGAACATCTGGAGGTTACATTGACACAAATATAAACACACATACAAGTACTGATCAGGAGGGAAATCCCATGTGGGAAAGTCATTTTTGCTGGAACAAGGCAATCAGACGGCCAAGTGTCACACAAAGACTCTAATTTAGCCTCTTTAATTACCAGTGAAGTGTGTAGTAGATCTCCTTCAGACATTTAATAACATTTAACAACTTAAAATGAGTGAAATATTGAATAGAGACCAAATTTGGCTTAACTGATGTTTTTTTCTTGAATTCAAGAAAAGTGGCCAAAGAGATTTTAAGTGGGAAATTTATACTCATTTTATGTACTAGCAAAATGTAAATAAGCAAATAAAAACAAATATATCAAACATCACAGATTTGGATATTTGTTTGCCATATTTTTTGTCATGTTTAACTCTGTAGGTCACATGACCCTTGCTTAATAAGCTGTGAAAGCTCTCTGTCTCTAGATAGTGGGTGTGGTCAGACTTAAAAGAGTGGACATAAACACATGATGGAGCTGAAGAATGGATGGCTAAACAAACAAAAAGCAGTTTGATCTTATCTCGTCCACACAGGCTGCAATAATGTTACATACAATACATTTTCCATCTCATGTTATCTTCCATCTAATACCCTCAAAAACATCTCCTCGTTCATCCCACATCCTTCACCACTTAAGCTCACATTTCAACTTATTTATTTAGAAAGGGAAATTCTGCATTTTTCTAATGGCTTCACTCATGTAATGGCGCGCATCCGCTGTGCCAATTAGTCCCTGCTAATGACCGTTTAAATAGTGATCATGTACTTGTAGCTGCTGGGACAAATTAAAGCATTGTACGTCTCCCATCCAGTGCTGCCATTCTGCTCATATCCATTCAACTAACAAAAAGACCTAATTAACCTTAATTCTTAATCAGCTCAGCTTGCGTCAAAGGACGACGCATTTGAAAGCATTTTTACTTTTTTTGTTGTTGTTCAACGGAGATTAACCATACTTATTTGAATTCATACTGTAAATAGACAGGGTACACAACAGGGTAGAAAATGTGAAATGAGCTGCTCTGGCCTGGAGGACCTGTTTTCCCTCTTGATATTTGAAGCATGATGAATCACTTCAGCAGGGGCTTTCAAACAATTTGGTAGAGGAGGGTAGGCACTGCGCTGTTTGGCTGTGCTAATCATACACGTACACCATAATCTCTGATATAAGGATGTAAAATGGAGGTATTGAACAGTGGATACTGAATTGAATGTTATTCTTCCTCAGTGCTAACAGGCTGCAGGCAAATGTTTACACCTGGGATTACATCTCATCTCACATTTGAGTGATCACATCCATCCTTTACCTCCAAACTTATGTTATGTAATGGGTGAAAGAAGAAGAAATCAAAACAATACAGGGTGCTGTCATCTACTCATTGCCTTTTAATAGAAGGTGTGAACAGGACTAGGACTACAGTTTGAGCTGGAAGCTGCTGACATATTGTGACATTGTGGTTTACACATGCAAACAGTTGCTCAAGAACAGCACACTGTGCCTTCATCCTGAGGGAAATATGAATGCCTGCATCAGATTTTATGTCTATTCATTCATAGCTGTCCTTCTTTTCTCTTGCTCTATTTTCACATGAAATAAGGGCTGTGACACTTCAAGAATTAAAAGACTCCTTTCCCACACACACCTGCAGCTGAGCCAGGCGGGGACTCATTACTGGCTGTCCTGATACAGCAAGCACTGATGCTATCTGCCTAATGAATATCCTAAACACAAGCAGTTTAATCCACTGCCTTTAGTGTGTCCATACAAACAGGGAGTCAGATAAAGGCAGAGCGAGGGACATTTGTTTGTTTTGAAGCCCATTCAAAAACAACACTGTACAGTTTGCAGTGATGGATGTTTCTTGTGGTGTATGTTGTATCTCTACTACACACTACTCCTAGGCTTCATCAGGCTCATTTAAAACACATTAGACAGTTAGAGCGCTGTCAGGGCCCGGAGATGAGAGAGAGGCCTGTCTGTTTAATGCTGCGAAGGGGCCGTCTGGTCGCCCTGCTCTCTCATCCCAGCCCACAGGAAACTCACTCCAGCCTGATAAGGAACAGAACATGCCGCCCAAGGAGCCAGGCCCCTGCTAATATTTTCTCAGCCAGCTGCCACCTTAATGCACACTATGATTAAAATGCAGAGTTAACAGTATGGCTCAATTTAACTCGGACTTCTCTCATTGCTGCAACTGGAGAATGCTAATTACTGTTTCAGTCTTTCTAATGACTTAATCCACATTTTAGTTCCAGAGTTTTATCACTGTTATTCTGCTATTCAAATCCAAATTATGTCTGCCCAATGGAAGAAAAAAAAAAGAAGAAGAAGAAAAAAATCTCATGCACTAAACTGAAGCCTGGTGTGATGCATGCACTCAGGTGTTTTGCTGAGCCACAGACAGCTCTTCCATCAGATTGAAGTGTCTCAGATAGCCAGAGCTCTTATTAAGTGTTTGGCTTGTTCTTCAGAGCCCTCATATGGAGTGCGCTAATGATGATAGGACAAGTCTTGGCTACCCTGAGCTCACCAGCGTCTGCTGTGTTCCTTGGCATTAACTTAAATGAAGCTCGATGTGGCTCTGGATAATGTAAGAATATAGAGCCCTCTCTATAAATAGTCTCGGTGAAAAAAAGCAGACAGGCAGCACATAAAATTCCACAGAGACTCACACTCACATACTCAGTAGGCTGCTTCAGAATACAGATGGATCCGCCTTGATGAAGAGGACTCTGTGATCTCGAGGAGAGAGGGAGATGTGATCAGATGGTTGACCGGTTGCCAGACAGGAAGTCGGCATTAAACATGTCTCTTCTAGGGACAGTGCATGTTTACTGTGTGTGTGTGTGTGTGTGTGTGTGTGTGTGTGTGTGTGTGTGTGTGTGTGTGTGTGTCTAAGACTGCTAACTCCATTCTGGGGAACTCCATCCATCATTATATGGAAGAGTCAAATTGTTGCCAATATTCCTCTCCATCCTTTCACACCATTCATTTTATATCTAATAGGTCTACTGTACTATAAAGATGGATATAGTCCATATCAGTGTAATATACAGCGGTCTCTCAATTTCAGCCCTGCCTCAGCTGCAGTACTGCAGCCAAAGTGCCTATTATTCCTCAGGTGTCACAGATGTGGCCAAATGATCTGCAATCTGCCAGACCTTTGAGATGTAATGAAGCAGATATTGAGGGAAAGTTAATTGAGTGATTGAATGGAATTTCACACTTTTTAGTTTGTTATATAGACTACTGCATATCTCTAATGCAGTTATAGTAACACCTTAAAGTTAGTGATTTTTCTTGCACCAGCACTGTGTAGGCAGCTGTAGGGTCACTGAGTACACTGCTGAGGGAATTCATCCTGCATCTGTTGTGTTTTTTGCATATGCATTTTTTGCTTTCAAACCATTTATCTACATGTGTATGTATTGATTTTTGTACTGCATGCCGTGCTTTAGATATAAACTCCTCTTTCCCTTTTGTGCTGATATGTTGCAGGGGTGCTGCAGGTCAGCGGGATACGTGTATACACATCTGGGGAAATGGAAGCGGTCAATGGCACAGACGCTCGTCTCAGGTGCACATTCCAAAGTTCTTCTCCAATCAACCCCAACGCTGTTACCGTCTCTTGGACGTTCAGACCTCTTGGATCTACCCGAGAGGAGACGGTGGGTGCATATATATCTGTGTGTGTGTGTGTGTGTGTGTGTGAAACAAGTGAGATTACTGTGTCAGGGAGCATCCACCCCCTCAGCCAACAGAGAGAGGAGTTGGTGAGTCATCAGCCTCCCTATGGAGTGTCCAAGACAGCCTGAGTTTGTGTACTTGCGTGTCTGCATATTGAGAAGAGACAGAATAAGAAGCAGCGGTTCTGGGTTTATATCTTCTTTTCTCTGCTAGAATAAAATATCTTCCTTCCCCCGACAGCAGCAGCAGCAACCTCAGTTTCATAACTTCTTTCTGTCTTTGACAATCCAACCAATTAGTGCTGCTCCAACCTTCTCATCTTCTACTTGTGTAGGTGTTCCACTATCAGCAGAAACCATATCCTCCTCTGGAGGGCATCTTCAGGAAGCGCATCGTTTGGGCCGGTGATGTCATGGGCAGTGACGCCTCCATCATAATTCGACAGGTGAAGTTCTCATACAACGGAACTTACATTTGCCAGGTGAAGAATCCACCCGACGTCCACGGCCAGGTCGGACAGATACAACTCCAGGTCGTCACCACAGGTCAGCAGATTCATCTTTAGATTAAATATCAGTGCCTCTGAATCCAGGCACGCTTTATTATATCTGAAATGTCAAACAAGAGAACGCAGTACAAGGAAATGCTTGATTCGATTCCAATGAGGTCAGTTCATTCGAGCACTTATTTTTGTAATGGATTATTGAATATGATTTTATAGTATTAATATAAGTAGTAGTATATAAGTTAAAGAGGAATTCAAATGTTTCAATCAGTCATTTGAAGAAAGTGGCATGTAATGATCTATGAACTATGAAAGTGTTCATCTAAAATACTATTCACTGCTAATGTCATTGTGTATAGTATGAACACAGTGTCATTATATCTATTATCTATCTATATTTTATCTTGACACTTGAGGAGTGTGAAGTTAGGTGGACTGGAATTCACGGATGTGAATCCAGTGTGCACAATTTAGTCATGTCTAGTGCTAAGTTTGGAGACTTAAATTAGCAAGATATGCCTCACTTTAAAAATGTGCAGGAGAACCTATAATGTCTGTGACTTAGAAAACAAACAAGGGTGTTTTCTGGAGCCAGTTGTTTGGTTTGTCCATTCAGGGCTGGGCCTTTAATGAAAGTGCACTTGTGGATTGACTGATCTTGCCATCCCTTGAGCCTTGCAAAAATGCTTTTATATTAACACTAGCTTACAGGAAACACATGACATATGGACAATAAAGTGGCTCTGAGCAGTAAAGCATTTTGCCCTCTGTGTTTTTCACCCACAGCCTCCTTCTCCGAACTTCTCCTTCTGGCATTGGCCATAGGCGGCGGTATCACTGCTATTGTCATCCTTCTTCTCATCATCGTGTACTGCAGGAGGTACAGGAAGAGGAGACAGAGGGAGCTGGAGGGGAACGAAGAGGCTCCTCGCAAAGAGAGAAAAGACCCCACTGTGTGGTAAGACCAAGACAAAGACAGAGGGAGAGGAAGAGGGGGGGCAGTGAGAGGATCAGAAGAATCACACACTTTCTCTCTCCATCTGATTCTGGGGATCAGGGCATTTGGTGCTCCCTCTTGGGGTGGGGCCTGGGGGCTCTTTTCCTACTGGACACTTTCTTCCTTCCTCTTCAGCTGTATTCTTTGGATCCTAAATTTTGGACCAATAAAGGGCAGCTGTTATTCTATGCAGAAACAAATGGAGAATGTGCCTTTGTGTAGAGAGCTATAGATCCTGAACTTTAGCGGGACTGCTGTGTAACTTCTATGATATAACTACGTGCCTTTCATTTCTGGAGAAAAACAATGTTTTTTATCAGTTCATCTTTTCCTGCTTGGTTAAATGTGCTTCCAAACACATTTCCTGTTTAGACTTAATGTTTTGATAATGTAGACGTAGAACAATGGTGTATTCCTGCTGTTTACTTCCCTGCTAATACATTTCAAACCCCACCATACCAATGCACTTCAAGACACATGTTTGATTATTTCAACTAACAATAGAAATGGTTGAACAATGAATGGACAGTTTTTTTAATCACCGCATAATGGGAAACATTATGAAACCCCACACAAAGCTGTTATCTGCCCTCATTTCACTGGTTGTGATCCATTTCACTGTGGTTCATTTGAATCTGCAGGATGATGCTAGTTTACATTACTGTTTGTCTGCAGTTACATTGTTTTGTTTTTCTTGTTTTCTTTGAAGTTATTTGACTGGTTTTATGAGCATTACAGAAATAATCAAACTCTGATGGCAAGCACTTTGTTGGAAGCAGACATTTTAATAACTACAGCACTTTTATACACATCAACGAATGCTGTATCACTTAAGGACTTTGATTGAACCACTATGTTGAACTGTTTGTGTTGTCTGTTTCAAACAATGAGGTAAAAAATCTTTCCCTGGGCTTTGAGACATCTTTGCCTCTCTCTTGGGTTTTCAGATCTTTCTGTAAAATGTGCAGTTTCCATTCAAAACTCATGTGATTACTGACTGTATGTGGCAGACTTCAAAGAGCTCGGCTTCTGAAGGAAAAGTTGACAACTTTTTATTTTTGCTGTCATTTTGTACAATCAGATTTATTCAGACTTCAAACTGAGTCTCTCATTGAAAAACTTGAAGGAAGGAACTCATTTCTCCCTAATCAGATGCAGACAACTGTTTTTTTTGTTTTTTGTTTTTTTATCCAATCTTCCAATCCCTTCCGATCCCTGTCTAATGCTAACCCTTTGTCCCTGCTGCTGTGTTTGTGTGTATTCGTCTTTGTCCTTTTCCCCCTTTGTGTGTGACTTATCCCCATGCGTGTACATGAATGATTCATGAATGCGTCATGCATGAACGCATGTCCCTGTGTGTATGTTGCTCTTTCCTCTCCTCTGCTGGATGTCTTTTTGTCCCTGTATGTGTGTGTGTATCCCAGCCACCCCTTGAGGGCCGTCCACCTCTACTTACCAGAGACATCCATAGAGATTGATCTCAGACCCCAGCACCAAAGACTCGAGCTCCTCAGAGGACGAAGGCCCAAGCTCTTATGACGACTATGGAGGACTCTGACTGAGGAGGTAGGGTCCAAACAAAGGAGCAGAAAGACTGGTGTGAAGCCAGCTGTAAAACTTGCTGAGGTGATGCTTAAATAGCCCATGTGGATATTCCAGCGAGTGGAACCTAGATGAAGGACTCACTGCTGCTGTGATGAGAATGTGAGGCAAGTTTGAAACTTTCCAGACAAGTGCAAAGAGAGTGTATCCTGAAGAGAAAGTCTTTGGAATTGGAACAACTTTACTTTTTAGGGAGTCAAGAAACACTTATGTGAGGGAAGACATAGTGAATGAGGCGTTGCAATCCTGAGGCTGGCTTGGCTACTGCCCCGAAAGGAATACAGGTCAGTTAGTGTTCAATAATGATCTTTTGGTTTAGACATGGATCTTGTTAAGTGTAGGAAGTCAATACAAAAATCAGCCGTGGCAAGCAATTGATTTTATTGAAGATATTGGTGTGTATGTAAGAAGAATGAGCAAGGTGCTTGCTGCCCTGAGTCATGTAGAGATTTTTCTATTTCTGAATGTGCCTACAGCTTAATGGACAATATCTTGTCGAACGTTTTACAACTAAAAGTCATTACTGCAGGTTTTACATTTCAGTCTTGCACACCCTCACCCACAATTTAATGACTGCATGTGTAGGCCCAGGTGTTTGCAATGTGTCACAGCTCTTTAGGTCACTTTGATTTTAAAGAAAAAAAAAGCATGAAATGTGATGTCACTAAGTGTGAAGGCCAAATACTTGAGCGAGTGTGTATGAGCCTGCTCTGAATGTCATGTGGGAGAGTGCACAGTCAGATCTGAAAACCCTTTGATTGCAAGATGTCCTTGAGAGCCTGTTTTCCACGCGCCTGTGAATGCATCATGTCTACTAACAAATGATGTAATACCTGTCCTTACATGACTGTGTTTTAATACTGCACAGTATGCTTTTAGATGTCTTTTTTATAGTGTTTTTAGACAATGACAGAAATATTTTATCATGTTGTTTAAAAGTGTCACAGCATGTATTTGTGATAGAGCTTTTATATGAAAAGATTTTTTTCAAAAATAAAAATGCCTTTAAATTTTAACCAGTGTC
>JAVQJX010127114.1:0-12491 GCA_036025115.1 Ambassis agassizii
GTGATATAATTTGGAGGCTACATTACCCCTAGTTAAATCATATTATTGCTTATGCATAACTAACACACTATCATTAAAAATACAAAGTATATTATGGTTATTGAGACATTTTAATAAGTACTGTGTACATTTCAGTAGATGTTTGTGTGTTTAGCTTGTGTGTACAGTCTGTGCTGTACCACCATGATGTGTGCACTCGGGTCAAAGGTCAGTTCGTCAGCGTGTTTGACTGTGAAAATGAGACAGTGCTCGTCTTTCTTTCAGCCGTAGAGACTATGAACCACTGATGATGTGTACCTATGTCTGACTGTTTTAGCTATCTTGTGTGACCAAAGTCTGTCTGGATGTTTGACTGACTTCATAGCACTGCTCCAACAAGACTGTACATGACTGTTGCTGGTCTGGTGCTAACCAATCATTTGCGTGCGTAGGTGTTTATTAAATTTTTCTTTCTGTTTGTGTGGAAAGAAAGCAGCCGAGAAAAAAAAAAAAAGCAAAGAGATTTTTAACGCTGCTCCTCCTCCTGCAGATGAGCAACTAACATAACTTACTGCTGAGGAGAATCGTGATCAGTTGCCAAGTCAGTGATGATTTGCATGTTAGGACAGGACCTATTTTTTTTTCTGTGGGAGTGGAGTGATGATAGTAAGCATTAAAGTCAGGCTATGTCATTAACCACACTGTACCTGGATGTCACCCGCAGTCTCAACAAAGACTGAGACTATTTCTACAACATATTATGTTAAGTGTTATTGTTAGCTTTGATTTCATGTACTGTGTGTGTGGCTGATGATGGAACAATGGTCAGGGAGTTGAGTTTGCTCTATGGGTGTGGGCACCACTATGACAAACAGCCATGTGTGTGTGTGTGTGTGTGTGTGTGTGTGTGTGTGTGTGTGTGGGAACTCAGGTTTTCACAATATGCAAATAAAAGATAAGATTTATTTTTTATTATTCTTCTGCGGTGTGTTTTTTCTGTGGGACGCATAAAACCATGAACTTGTATATGTTGTTTTTTTTACTTCTAGTATTTACATTTGCCTGATTAACAAACTAACAAATTTTACCACTCAATCGTTTTGTTTTTTTTAATATAGCAAATATCTCCTGTTATCATTGTTGTTTTTGGGTGGTTGTTTTCAGGTGGCCGTGGATCAGTGGTAGAGTGGGTCGTCCAATTAACCGGAAGGTTGGTGGTTCGAATCCCCCTCTCCCCTAGTCATGGCCGTTGTGTCCTTGGGCACCCGAATTGCCTCCAGTGCACTCACTGGTGTATGGATGTGGTCGGAGAGGCTGAAGGCGCACACTCGCTGCCACGTCTCCGTCAGTCTCCTCCAGGAGCTGCATGTGTAGTTTACCACTGCCAACTGTGAATGTGTGTGAATGAATCATGCATACACTTCATGTAAAGTGCTTTGGGTATATAAGATCAATGCATTAATATTATTATTATTATTTTCACTATTATTTGCTCATCATGTTGTTTAAACCTGTTTAAACTCTACTGTGAACACAAAGACCATGCATGGAGGTTCAGTTTGCTCACAAACTTCAGTTTAGGTTTGCAAACAGGGACTTTTATGAAGACTTTTATTTTGTTTTCAGCATTTCTACATCCAAATTAAAGTCAGTCAACCTTTACACAGCAAGACCGACCAAAGATTGTGGTTGTTTTTTTACCCATGTTGTGAGAAAAACCGTAGCCTGAGGCTCACGTAAGCTCTTTACTCCACCTTTAACATGATGCAAACTCACACAGTGATGCGTGCTATTACATAAGTGCTAGGTGTGCTCTGGCAGGACAAGCTGTTCCGGGGGAGGTCGATGGATGAGTGGATGCATGGGATGGGTGGCTGGTGATGCAGCTAAATTGCAAACAGGGAAAACCAGGAAGAGCATCAGAGCAGCCCCTGTGATAGATGGGCCTTGTGTCACGCCGAGTCAGACCTGTAATCTGGGTTTGAATTTATCTGCGGCCTTTCCCTCGGCGCGTCATGTAATTTCATACACAAAGCTCTATTACCCACAGATTCTTCAGTTTGTGAGGATGTGGCAAGCTTATTTAAAAAGCCAAAATTGTAACAGTGGTGAGGAGGATACTGCCAAATTAAACTGCTTGGCTGTTGCTCTAAACCCACGAGTTTCTCTTCTATCTTTAATTATAAATCATCACTTGAATCCAAACTTAGAAGAACCATGTTAATTGTCAGACATTTGTTTGGTATTAAAACGGGTACACTATGTGCTGTGAAGTGTATATAGAAGATAAAGTGTTAAAGGTAATTATCTTGATTCACCTCAGAAGACTCCAATCATGGTTGAAACAAGAGCAGCTTTTATTACAGCTGCTGCACTGCTCATCAATGACACCACCTCGGTGTGCGGGAATGCCTGCGTTCAAGATTTGGCACGTTTGTAGCAGGATGTGTGGAAACGAGGGTGCAGGAGCAGGTGCCACGTGGCTTTAGCAAGACGAGGGATTCGTCGTGGGGGCCTGACTGTGTGTGTGTGTGTGTGTTCAGCTGTTGGGCAGTGGGGATATGTGTGTGTGTGTGTGTGTGCGGCGTTTTCATTTACAGTCATGCTCCCGCCCACCCGAAACACCCCGCTAATCTGTGCAGATCTGAGAGCAGGCATGCCGGGGACACACGCGACACACACTCACATGACACATGTTGTCTCATACACATTCATACACAGGCACGCATGGCTCCTGCTCAGCTGTCCGGCACCGTCTCCTTCTCTCTCTCTCTCTTTGTGCTGAGGATCCTGAAACAGACAAATGAAAGTCAGGTCGACCTCACATGGAAGTATCAATCGTTCCTCACATTGATAGGAATGCTGAGCATTTCCTTTTGTTAGGTGTGTATATCTTCAGGTATCTATCATGAGTGTGAGATTATAAGGTTTGAGTTTTTCCATTCTGATCTCCATCCCGGGATGCACTCATTTGTCTTGGCTAAAACACCAGATTTTTTCAGCTGCTTTAGCTACAGCAGGAATGTGAACGCCCCGACTCGATAGTGAGGGAAGCTCACCTTTCTGCACCATTGTCTAAATATGGCATTTGATTTAGCTCGTATCGGCTCTCTCTTTGGCCTGACTCCGTCTCTGCACCTCACAGAGAACCTAACACTAACATGTGAGGGGACATTTCGCTGTGCCGTATGAAAATGTGTGTGCGTCTTTAAAGAAGCAGATGATGTCGTAAGAGATTTCTCTTTGTGGTCGTCGGGTGGTAAGTTCAGGTCAGTGAGTCAGTCAGAGATGAGACACATCAGACTTTACCTGCCAGCGGTTGAACGTCATCATCTGTAACGATTGAGAAATGTTCTTATTATCCACCTTCACTGCAGCAATTCTCACCACAGTACTCACAAATACAGGGACGTATTGACATCTAATGCCCACATTTCATGAGTTTAAGTCAAGATGTGGATTTTTAGCTGCTATTTGTTCCCATTTTAATATAAAAATCTTACATATTGCTGCTTTTTTCCATGTTATTATAGCAGTTGATCACTTAAATATGTGTAATATAGTATAGTATAGTATAGTCACGTTTCCCACAGTAAACAAAGCCATCCACTTACTTTTGTTTAGCCTCACTGCCTCTCTCAGACTCTTTCTATTTTAAACCTCTCTCTGGTTGGGGCACTGTCTGGGTATAGTGACCCTGGGTGTATAAGAGGAAGGGAGGAGTCTGTACTCGTAGTGACAGAGGACAGAGAAGAAAGGCAGAGAGAGGAAAGAGAGGAGTGGACCCTGACTCGTGGAGCTCAGAGCGGGGCTGTTTAATCTCTGCAGGACCGTCAGATGGCTTTGACAGAGCACAGGCACCAATTAGGCTGTGAGATTAGGGGGGCTTTGTACTTCTGAAAAGCTTCTGGACAGACCTTTTTATTCTTCCTTCCTGCCTTTGGTTTTTATATCTTCACTGGGACGCCTCCTCACCCTCCCTTAACCTTATCCCTCCTCCTCCCCCCTACTGTCCTCCACCAGCTCTGCGACCTGCTCCTTAAAATCTGAGATTATACCTGGCTAGACATTGAGAAGAGTGGATTAATAAAGGCAGAGTTGCAGAGTGAGTTAGCAGGGAAACAAAGTGGCTAGTGTGGATGTTTCCTGGGATCCGGGGTGCCTGCTGGCATGGATATGGAACCAATTTGTGCCCATCTGCACAACACCACGGTAGAGTATTCTTTTTTGTGTAAATGCTCTTAAACTCTGGGTGTGCTCTGTGACAGACGGGGCTATATAACTGGAACGGCGTCTACTTCTTGTTGGATCTATTGTTGTTTACATGAAAGCTAGACGGGCCTCTGCTGTGTGCATATTTACACACATGCACAGACACACTGCTCCTCCTGAGTACATGGAAACAATGACAGGAAGTACATTAGCGGGACCTCCATTGTATCTCCACATACGTCCTCGCTTCCTGCGCAGGGTGTGGGTGACGGAGCACGGGGTGACACAGGGTGGAGTGCGGAGGTTTACATAGAAGAGTCTCCTCGTGGTGAGGAGGAGGGGGTGGTCGGGTATGTCTAGGCCAGAGACAGACTTAATCCTGCAGCCTTCTGCTGGAGCTTTTGTAGCTCTGCGGCCTGGACGCGTCCCAGTTCGGTTATATTGTTTCACCTCTCTGGATGCAATTTTTGGATTACGGGTGAAGGTGAGCTGGTCCCAGATCAGCACACAAAACTGACTTTAAGTCAATTAGCTGTCCTCCCACAGATGGTGGGAAGGTGGGAGTCACCAAACCTCAGGAATGCCCGTGGCAGCTTCTGAGGCAGAAACAATAGTCAGGCAGGGAGCTGTTTATTCTGAACGTGTGTGACTGTTGTGCCCTTTTCGCTTTGGCCCGGCCCATTAAATGTGTGTTTTTTTTTGTTGTTGTTGTATTTTTAACTGATTCTCTCTCTCTCTCTCTCTGTGTTTAGGTTTGCCACCACCCAGACTGCCAAGACCTGAATAGCAAAAGCCCCCTACACCTCTGTGAGTCATGTGACTCACGGTGCCACTCAGAGAACTCAGACAACATGCACTTTGACCGGCACCCCCGATTTGACTTACAACCTCAAGGTAAACCTGCACATCTTCTTTATTTGGTATATTTTTCCCTGAAATATCAGGGACACCATTGTTGTCTAAATAAAGTGCTGCACAGCTTCTTTGAACTTTAGTGATCATACATTTCTGTCAGGAAAATAATCATTGTTACTGATATTAAAGGGTTGGTTCACCCAAACTAGTCTGACGTATATGGTACATATAATAAATGCCATTTTTTTAATTGGTAGTTTGCATAGATTTTGCCCGACAGCCTGCATGGAAATCCCTTTATTCTACATTTAGATCCCTGATTGGGTCAATTTGTTTTGTAGAAACTGGCATTAATTGGCACCACCTGTCAGAGTTGGAACTCCAATATCCTGTTTGGATACAGCTTTTAAATAACATGTCAAAATTGGGGTGGGACAGCACCTTCTCCTCCTGCTATATTGCTAAGACAGACAACCACTGTGGGTGAGAAGCGTCTGTAATGAGCACAATATCTGGGAACTCGGTTGTCATACCCAAATATAAGGATGGAAGTTTCTGATTTGAGACACATCATCTAGAATCAGGCAGAACTGGTTTTTTATTTACATTTGTCTGAATTGGCACCATTAACATTGCACATAATTAACTATGACTAGATCATCTGTATCCATGCAACTATCAGTGGATTACAATGATGTTGATGAAACCTTAGAAATGTGATATTCTGGCTGAATTAGCACTTTGAAATCTTGACTTCAGTGATTAACTCCTTTGTGATCCAGCTGAGGGAATGATTGCTGTGTTTTCTTACCCTTTAGCCTCCATCCTGGCTCGGAACGTGTCAACGCGTTCCTGTCCCCCACGCACCAGCCCCCCCTCCGACCTGGAGGGAGATGATGAGGGGAGCAATGACTGCGGGTCAGTCACACTCCTGTTACGTCATGCTAGTGTTCACATGTTCCTCCTGTCTGTCAGTCAGTGCACAGTGGATAATTTACAAAGTGTGTTTGTGTCCTGACAGTCAGGGCGGTTTTGGAAGAGCATGTGAAAGTGTGTTAATGTGTGTGTGTGTGTGTGTTACAGGGAGCGCAAAACCGTGGGGATGAAGCTGGTGAAAAAGAAGCCACGCAGACGACACACTGATGTAAGAGACACACTGGCTGCTGTCTCCTTTCTGTTCCTGTCAGGAGTTTGGAAGAATGTCACAGAGGGTTGTGAAATACAGCAGCCATCATATATACTGTATATATATATATATATAACTGGCTGCTCTTTGTCAGAGCCAGAGGAGCCCCCCTGTGGACCAGTGTGCACACTGCTGCCTCCACCTGTGTAAACTAACAGCGTGTCTGCTCTCCCCTGCAGGACCCCAGTAAGGAGTGTTTCACCCTGAAGTTTGACCTCAATGTGGACATAAACACAGAAATAGTACCAGCAATGAAAAAGAAAACACTGAGGTGAGAGGGAGAGGAAGAGAGGCCACATCAAACTCTCATTAGCAGCTTTTGTTTTTAGTCAGCTTCTGAACTGTGTGTTTTTATATCCGTTTGCAGAGAGGTTCTCGGTCCAGTGTTTGAGAGAAACGGCATTGAGTTGTCCCAGGTTGACTTGTTTCTGGATCAGTCCAATACACCGCTGTCTCTCAGCTTCGAGGCCTACAGGTTTGGAGGACACTACCTCAAAGTTAAAGGTAAAAACAGCTGTGGTCATTTTTTTTTTTTTTGATTACAGATGAAATAGATTGGAAGGACTTTATTGTTGCTTGGTTACGGTTCTTAATTCACTGCATTCCTTTCAGGTTCAAGCTGAGTTAGCTTAGCTGTTAGCTCACAGACTTATCAGAGTCTGTCACATGCACATGTTGACTTTGTTTGTGTAGTTACAGAGACACACGTTTCAGCACCACGGCTTTCATAATGCTCCTTGTTGGAATGAGTAAATAATGTTAGTTTTGACAATAATAATAATAATGTCACCCACATAAAAAAAGCAGATCTTTTGTTCAGTTCTTAGAAAGCGAGCCGTCATGATGTATTTTAGGTATTACCACCTCCTTATCTCTGTGCTCTTAAACAATGGCTGAGCAGACAGATGGCGTGGGTCAGTTTCCTCTTACGCCTCTGAACACAAGGAAAAAGGAGTGGACTCTATTCTACTAATATGTCACTCAGTCCTGTTCCAGGAGTGTTAATGTAATTCATTTAATTCATTTAAATGACCAAGCACATAGTAGCAGCACAATAACAGCTTTTATTTTTTGTCATTGGATTCTCTGTCTTCTGTTGATCGCTAAAAGTTTTTGTTAACGTCATCAGGCAGCTGCTCTGTGTAAAAAAAACTACAAACAGCCTGGTTAATTTGGAGTTTTTGGCAGTTAAAGAGAAGCTTTCCCTCAGATGTCAGACCTAAACCAGGGTGAATTTTGGGCTTTAATTCATCCATAAACTGCAAACGTTGCTTTGTGTCTGTTTTCGTAATTATCCCCTTCAAATCTGATGACAAAGTTCAGGTCATGGCTGACTTTCTGCTGCTTCCAGGTGGCCTAAAAAAACGTTTTCTTTTTTCCCTGCAGCTCGGCCAGGTGATGAGCTGAAAGTGGAACAGGGCGTGAAGGACCTGAGGTCGCTCAGTCTGCCCAACATGAAGCCGTCTAGCGGTCAGAGCCCTTACATCCTCACCCCAGGCACCGAGAAGGTGGAACACGGATCTCTGGGACGCCGTGAAAGCATCGATCTGTTGGTGAGTAAACATGAGACACACCCTGAGACTCTAAGTGTTTCAACACACCCTTCACTATTTTCCATAACCCTTCTCTTCTGGTGTAGTATCTCATGGTAATCTCATCATGACCTCACTCTCTTCCATTACTGCTATCTGCCCCACTGAATCCTGGGAATGCATTTGTGGATTTCCGTGCTCGCGTCTTCTTTTTTGAGGGGCATGTTCGTACGTGCCAGGCTGCTCGGTGCGGCTGATGGAACTTCTGAATCTTGTAATAATGATGAGTTCACTCAGGAACAATCTCTGCCACTTGCAGCGCTTCCTGCTGCTACAGGAAGTGGCTGCTGTGCTGCTGATGGATCCTGAGCTGAGCACAGCTGCCAAATGTGGAGCTTGGAAATGGGGCAGCCAGTCATTGGGTTCATATCAGGGCACAAACGAGTTTTAGCAATCACACACATTTATTAGCCCCTTTAAAAAAAAAAAGATTTTATGACTGTTATTATTATTTTGTTTTCCCACAAAATAGTAAAAAATGTCCATAACAAGTCCCCACACTCCCAGATTATGTAGTTATATAATGCAGCTAACAGTTGCAGATTTATCCCATGACAGGTTTAGTGTCTTAGCTATAAAACGGGCTAATGTTAGCATGTTAAAATATCTCACACTGACTTTTTAATGTTTCGACCTCCTTTTATGCCGATGTGTATATGTATGTATACATGTATATGTATGGTAGCTCGTGTTAAAGCTGCAGTCGGTAACCTATATAAAAGTAACTTTTTGTCTTATTTGATAAAACTGATGCTATGTCCAGACAGCTGTACATGAGACGGCTCCATTAGTCCCTCCTACTGCTTCTACTGCGATCTGCAACCAATCAGAGCCAGAGGAGTGTCTGACATCTGTCAATCACTGCTGGGAGCTGGAGGCAGGACAGCAGAGAGGGAGGGGGTGAAACTTCATTTTAAAAATGTTAAGCTAAGTCCGCTCTCCTCTTGATGTTACAGACTGCAGCTTTAATGCTTTGCTTTCTGCAGTCTATCCAGGATATAGTTAAGAGCTTCTTCAAAGCAACAGATGATGTTATAAACAATAAGCTTCAGACCTGTGGGACACATCAGGAAACCTTCCCCCATTCTTATTCGTGATGAAAATAAATTCATGTGTTTAACAGCTGTGAAAAATAGTGTTATTTATTCATAAACATTTATTCCCTGCCTGTGACCTCCTGCTGTTTGACGTGTTGTTAGTGTCGCACATGCAAATCAAGCTGAGCCTAGAGTCTGTGCTGAGGCTTGACCTGATCCCAGCTGCCACTGGGTGAAAGGCGGGGTGATCAATCAAAGATCAATCTCATCACATAAAGAGAATATTTTCATGGACAGATGTTTTCATGAGAGTTTAAGCATCAGAGCTGATTGTGAGATAAACTGCAGTTCTGCTCATGTTTAGTCAGTTTTGGCATTAAGATGCTTCATCAGACAAGTCCCTGGTTGTTAAGCTGCCTTCAGGCAAATCCACACCCCACCCATAGGTGAGTTAGTATACACTATAAACAGCTGTCATCATTGCTTTGAGCAGGAAGATGGGTGGAGGCTTGGTGAAATCGTTTTACAGCTGTCTGTCACTGTGGTTAGTCATGAAGCTCAGACATAAACACAGAAGGTTGCTGAGGAAAGCAGAGTTTTAGTCATACAGTTTCTGACCAGCTGCATTGAGGAGGTTTTGTACTTTACTTTACTTTACTTCCTTTGTCAGTACCAGCAGGGTCCTCAGGGGGGCAGTTATGTGCTGGTACTGCTGTGATCATAGTGCCTTCTTATTGTAAACGTAAGTAGTTTCTGGGTGTGGGCTCACTGTAGTTTAAAGTGCTACACCTCTAAGGAAACACCACAGTCATGTCTAGAGGTTCTGACAATGTCTTTGTGTGTTTTTGCAGCTTTTTCACACTAGTCTACAGAAATCCTCCAAACATTTAATACATTTAATGAATTAAGTAATAAAATATCATGATTTTATGCTTAAGTTTTGTCAGATTTTATGACTAATAATGCATTTATGGATAGAAAATGTCAGAGTATTCTTCCTGAAATCTTATCCAGACTCAGTCGTGCTGTCTTTACTGTAGCAGCAACCTCGTTTTCGGTTGCTTGTGTTTATTTTATAAATGCTGTTTGGAGGGTAGAAATTCTGGTTGGACATGTTGGCATTGGTTTCTATGGTAGCAACTTTGGCACTCCACATTAAACACATGCTTTTTATGAAATACCAGGCTTTTATTTAATCAAAAAAGTTATTTGCCTGGTGGCCAGATTCACAGGTTGGCACAGCAGCAACAGCAGCTTGTACCAGGTCACATCTTCAGCCTGAAAAGGGTTTTTCAACTTTACTATGGCACAGATGCTAATGTTTTATCACCTCTGGCAGCGCTGTGATTGGCTGCAGAGAGCTTTGATGATCTGGATTGATTATTTTACGACAGGGATCCTCAGCCAAGCTCTCTGATTGGACGAAGCTGCATTCCAGTCCTGCTGATAGGCCCCATAAAGCACCGCTGTCTGCCTGCACCTTGGATTTATTACACCATTTTGCAAATACTCCGTCCTTTGACACCCTCACAGTATCAAACCGCCTTTGATACAGAAACAAGTTCAACAACATAAAAAATAAAATGTGACATGAGGAGGATTCATTTAGACAGCCGGCTCTTACTGAAGTAAAACTGAAAGTTGCAGGGGCAGATATAAATTCCCTCTGGAGGTCAAGATGTTTCCTCTTCCTTTTTATTTCATTGTGTCATCAGAAATATTCATACAAGTGTTATCATTTCCCTTCAGTCACTGTGACTTTTCCCAGAACAGAAACAGACCTTTTCATTTTTACAGTCGTCATAAAGATATAATTCAGCCGTCTGGGACCTTGTGATTGACAGTAAGCCTGTTCAGTACATTGATCCTTGCTCTCTCTGTCTATCAGCCATCTTACACACACACACACACACACACACACGCACACACACGCGCGTTGCCATAGTGCACTCAACACTAAACCAACATGGCGGACTTTGTGTGTTTGTGTGCTCCATTGAATGAATCCATAGATTGAAGTCTAAAAACCTTCAGCAGCATTATTTGATTCACTGACTGAAAGTCATAGTGACACAGCTCACCTTACAGCTGTGTGTGTGGTGTCAGCTAATGGATCCTCACCATGTCTGTCAGGGAGAGAACGTTAGGTGAATTTAAGTTTTTTTTAAATCTGAATTTATGCGTTGTTATTCATCTTTACATTCAAGATCTGACTTCTTTTTGTAGCTAAATTTGAATTTAATGACCTCTATGTAAGAATGTGATCTAAACTATTGGTAATTATCACTTTAATATTATTAAATTATTATTACTTCAGTAATATTTCAGAAAATTTTTCACGTTGTATACAAAAATCAATAAAACAACAACAAAATCCCCCTCACAGCCTGAAACACAGACACACTTCCTCTTTTTGTCTGTCCCCACTGCGGTAAAAATGTTACTACAAACTGTCGTAAAAACGGTACGTTGTCCTTCAACGTGCATGTTTTCAACCGGCTGATCAGAGTAACACGTACTGGTGAACACAAAGCAATGTGTCTGTGTTATCATACATTACAGTAACTTTACAGGAAAAGGACGAAGCCACACAAATAATTACTGCTTTCTGTTATTTTATTGGAATACAGAAATGTGATCATAAGGAATAAGGTTTTATGTGGGTACGCGTGGACACAAACTTTTATTGAAACGATGTTTTATTTTCGGAGACTAATTATTGTCATTACAACGAGTGAGTTATAATGAAGTCAGTAGCAGTTTCAAGAGGAAACTCCCTGCTTTGCCTCTGGGGTTTTTAGAGGAGTTTGTTATGTAATAGACAGAGGACGTAGATAATGTTGTTTCATAATACACAAGTGCTGCAAATAACAAAAAAGCCCTCAGGGGCCAAGACACATGGTGAAGATGAAGATGATGATGAGGAGAAGGCATCACAGAGAAAGTGAAGAAAGTGGTGTGTTGTCCTTTAAAAAAAAATAGAATGACATTGTATTCATGCAGCTCAGACAGTGCTCTCTGTGTGCTTTTGTCTAGCAGGAGTTGTCAGCAGGAGCAATTGTCATTATTTATTTCCCTGTTAAACTGGGTCATACACTGTGTTTCATTACACAACAGCAGGCTTTTCTCAGACAGCAGCCGCCTCTTCTCTCTGTCTAACACACACTTATCTGAATGGCTCACAATGGGCACAATTGTCGATGAACTTTGAATAACAATAGGTGAATCAGTGGTGGTCACATGGGGCTTTCATGGCTGCATTTTAATCTTTTATATGTTGAAGTGAAATATAAAACATAGCAGCTTGTTAATACAGTGAGAAGTATTGGTGATAGACTTTGATTTGATGAGGCTCGGGTTAATTTCATCCCTGAGAAAAATGTTTTAAAAAGTGAAATTATTAGTAAATTGTAGAAAATGGGGGCAGCAGAATGAACCCACTTCAAACCCCATCTGTAGCTGTGATTCTTTAATTTAAAAAAGAAACTTATGCACAGACATAAACTTTAAAAACAGGAAGAAGTGCTGGACTTTGGAGTTTTTTTTTTAGTTTTGTGGCTGCATCATGTGCCACTTACTTGATGTTAAATGACTTCAGTTCCACTACAACAGTAAACAGTTCTAAAATAA
>JAVQJX010127160.1:0-10622 GCA_036025115.1 Ambassis agassizii
CAAAAAAACATGCTTCCATATCTATATATAAACATTGCAAACAGAGTTTTCTATCATTCCCATGAAAGGTTTAAAAAGGCACATTTTCAGAGAACATAAACTGTGTTGTGCACTGCAAAGGAAGAGCTACAATATGCCAGAGTTTGTGTGGACAGTCTTAGAAGAAGATTTTGTGTAGATTCCCTCTGGCAGTACTGATGGATGACAGTGATGCAATATGCAACTACACATCTGCCTCTAAAAGCCAAATATTTGTTTTGTTTTAATCGCTGTGCAGTCTGATGGGTTGACATATGATGGTTTAGAGCATTTGAAAAGTCAACTTATTTTTTTCCACACTTGAAAATTTCGTTTTTTTCCCCCTCTTCTGGCATCTGAATTGTCCATATGTGGAAAAACCATCCATCTGGTGCTTGCAGCAGACTAAAACTGACACTATATGTTATTTGCAAAGTGAACTGCAATCATAGAGAGATCATTTCTGTTGCCACAGCCAGTTTCCCTTTAAGTTTCTCTGTCTGTACTGTCCTTTCCACTCTGTTTTCCTCTCTTTTTCTCTATCATTTCATTTTTGACATGCCTTATTTTTTATTTCTCTGTTCTTCTTTTCTTGCTGTCTTTGTCACTTTCTCCTTCTCTGTCTTGTTTTTTTTTTCTTTTGTTTTGTTGTCACTTTCTCTCTTAGCTGCATGTTTTGTTGTTTCTTTCTCGGTTCCTGTCTTTTTGCGCACTGTCATAGACGCACACAGACACACACAAATAAATTTTTTGGTGAATTCCCCTAAGTCAGACAGAAAGAATGTAATTTTTGCACAAAAGTCACTTGCAGAATATTCACAGTGCATTATTTTATTTGAAAAAAATAACACTGCCCACCTGCTGCTGCATAAAACCAAGGATGCTTCTGAGATTCAGGCATACTATTTAGCCAGATGCACATAATAAGGAGACTGTTATATCATGAAAAGATCATTTTACCCTGAGAGTTTTGTATAATCCGTATCACTGTGTCAGAGTGTACATAGTGTTTTCACTGGTTGCTTCCGCTTGTTGACTTCTCCTGAATGCTTCCAATGACTAAGCAGTACTGTGTCTTTGAACTATCGCCTGTGTATCCCATGTGTATCTGTGTAAGGACACAGTTGTGTGTTGCATTTGCCTTAGTGTCTGTGTTTGCAATGCAATGTTCGTCTGTGCTGGTTTCATAGCGTTTTTTTGTTGTTGAAAAATAAGGAAGTGTGTGCAACATTCTGACTACAATACTCCCTTGTTAAGTGCTTTATGTTGTCCATGTGTTTGTGAACAGTGTGGATTGACAAATTGGATAGAATCTCATCAGGCGTAAATAATGGCAGCTATCTGTAAATAGCATTGGAGCAGGGGAGCAACAGATGCTGCTCCTGGTGAAGGAGAAAAGCCTGCTCTCCTCCACTGAGCCTGCTCCCTGCATGCTGCCACTCACGTATTTGGCTCCCATTAACACTGATCTATATTAATTCCTCAGAAAAAAGGATGAATAAGGAAGTTGATTAAGGAAATGAAAATCTATTCTGCTGAGCCGAAGCTCAATGTGTTCCAGTCTGTTTCACACTGTGGGATTTTTAAACCTTAATGGCTATCCAGTTAGTCACAGATCAACGATGCAAAGCCAGGATACAATGTTTATTTATCCGTCTACTTATTCTTTTTTTTTTTAAATATTTACCCCATCTCCCACAAAATGTTTGTACTATCAGTCTATAGAAAGAAGTCCTATCCTGATGACAATAAATGTCTAAACCTTCTTATAGTATGTCCTTTAAGCAGCTTTCCTCTGCTCAGATTCTGCATGTGTACAAAGTTAGCTACAGTATTTAGATAAAATGCACCTGGTATTTATCAATACCTAGAATGAAAGCTAAGGCCCTCCCATGTCCACCGAGGCTTGTATCCTTCCATTGATTTCTGGACAGACATTTGCTCACCCCAGCCAAGGTCCAAATGTAATTTAAGTGTAGTGTGGGGACGCGTATCAAGCATAGAACCTGACATGGTGTGGTCAACAGCCCCAGGCAGTGAATGAGCTCTCAAGTGGCAAACAGCAACAGCAAAACGTATTTCCCTTTCCAGCACACCTCACGCCTCCTCATCAAATTAAACGAAAGAGACTGGAGGGCTTTCTGCAAGCTTTCACTGTTCCATCTTTAAGAGGACAAGGCAGGCCGGCGACAAACACCGCTGCTCACACATGCAGGGAAAAAAAACACTTCAATTATTCCATATAAAATGGCATCAGCTCTCGACCCTCTACTTCAGGAAATTAAATTTCAAAATGGACCATAGTTACACGGACAAAACAAAGGCGCTTGATGATTAAGGGTGGATTTTAATAATGCCCGATTTTCTACACAGGTCTGCAGTATATGGGAAATGAATGTAATAATATTCAGGTCTTGAAAGGTTAGTGAACTGAACAAAAAGCCTGGAGTGTAAACTTTTTCACAGATGACATCTGATATAAAGATTGTGTAATACCTTTTGATGCTTTTATGTTATGTACGGCAAGATTGTTGAATGATACGTACAATTTAACAGCCAACCTGTCACAACTGCCACATGTACAAGGCTTTTGGCTTGTGATGTTAACACATAAATGTATGTCATACTGTGCTGCTAATCACTATGTAGAGCATTAAACCAGCATAAACTGGATAAATTTCTGTGTACTGTGTACTGTACTGTGCAATTTTAGACTGAGGGCGGTAGTGACAGATCTGTTTTTGAAGGTTTTATTTATAGTTAGCTTTTCACTTTTTGTGCCAATGTATTTACTTTCGGAAGCCATGACTTAAGTGATACAGCTATTCGTTCGCTAGACAAGATCCCAGTGGCACTAGCATGATAAATAAATTAGAAAAACGCTACATAAAGACAAATCAGGTACCATTTACCTCTTCAAGACAGAGCTTAGTCAGGTTTAGGTAAGAAAAATGCTTGAAATGATTACATCTGCCGTCGAGGAAAGCACGAGTCTGGGATACACATAGACATTTAGAAATGACGCATCCTTTGTTGCAGCTTGTACATGCGCACAGAGCACGTCACTAGCTTCAGCATCCAACTCCTCAGCTGGGAGAATAATTGCTTCAGGAGGTTGATGGACTGTCAGGAGTCACACAAGCATGTTTCCTCTGTTGTCTTTTCTTCCCCTCTCGCCTGGTGACACAGACAGACGCTACGGAAGCACCTTGTGTTCCCCGTGCATGGAGATAAACTGCATATTGCATTCTGTTTCAAGTGTTACAAATCTCTTGCAATAATATAATAAAAGATGTATTATTCATTGCTTCTACAGTGATGTGGGGGGAAGGGGGGAGGGGAGGGATGAAATATGCATAGGGTGCGCAAGCTATTTCAAACAGCCAACGTTGGACGATGATGATGGGTGATGAGGGAACATCACATCAAGTCTCTGGTGTCATCAAAAGCTGGAGAGGGGAGATAAGTTCAGTGAGGAAAACACGTGCAGTTTCAGGGCCACTTCATAGCTGGCAATATTAGCACTATACTTGGAAAGATAGGGATGCTGGTGTAAATAAGCATACAATTTCAATCTACTGTATGATGAGAATCCATTTGTGGTGCCCAGGTGTGACAAACAAAGGTTTCGATGTGTTGTTTCAGATCTAACTGGTTTTGCTTTATTTCCCATTGAGACGTGTGTGGGGGGAGTGTGGGATTGGGGGGCTGGGGGTGCCAACTGAGTAATTTCACTGCCTGCACTCGGCTGAGGGTATAATTGCAGACCTTTAAAATACCCATTCTGCTTTGGCATGTGTGAAAAGCTTGAGGAGGGAGGGTAGGAATTATCAGTCATGTCGGTACACAAACATGTGGTGTGCATGTGTTTATGCATGTGGGACAAGCATGGTTGCACATTAGAATGAGATGTTTATAACACAGTGGCGTGAATAAGACCATACATATATATGTATGTTGAGGAATAGTGAGGAAAAAAATGTTGTCATTGTTTCCTTCCAAGAAACCTCATTACAACACAGAGTATATTTATGAGGCAGCATAAAATGCACTATATTTTTAGGGAACATATTCTATTTTATGTTGGTGATTTCCAAGTGTTTTTCTATTGGCCTGGGGGCCCTGTGAATGAGTAATAGACAGAGTAATGGCTTCATCCTCGCCAGGCTAAATTTGTTTTCCTTCCTTGTGCCTTGCAAATACAAAAACAAGAAGAAAAAAAAACTGCCAAAAAAAATGATAAATAGCAGCCTCCCAATTACTCTGGCATCACCGTATTCAGGAATTTATGTTTACATTATCAAGATGTACCACTGCACTGCATGACAACACCTTGTCACAGAAACAAATGACATTTACATTTCCTCTGGGTGGTAGCTAGGTGCAGGTTCCTATTCATTTAGCCAGTTTCCCTCCTGAAGTAATGGGAGGCCCTGACCTAGAGCCTCTCTGTCAGCCCATTAGAGAGAGTGGAGAGCATTGCATCGGCACCTCTGCTGTTCTGCCACTCACAAACACCCCCTAGAATCAACACAAACAAGCCCAGAATGCTACCCCTCCTGCTCTCACACAAACACACACACACACATACACACACTGCCAAGCAAGATGAAGCTGGGGCATTGATTTTATAATGATGCCCTGGCTGCTTCCAGCCATGGAGGAATTGGAGTTGGCTGAGCTGAGCTCTTGGTGTGTGGAGAGTTTTTTGGATGGGAGCCCTGCTGGTTGCAGGGACTAGTCCGGTGGAGAGGCTAGGCTACAGACGTGTGCAGTCGGTGGATCCAGAGCATGTAGAACATGGAGAGGCAGCCGTGCCCAACTTTACAGAAACAACCGGAGCCAAGCGTCCCTCCTCAGCACACACAGACCTGCAACTGCCAATCAAAGCAGCCTCAGGCGCTGCCACTGCCTTGTGCGCATAAATTAGCATGTATTTGCATAAGAATCCACACGTTTAGCAGACCCACTTGGCTCTCCCCCCAAATGGCATTTTCTCGCTCCCCCTCCCTCTATCACTCACTTTTCCTCTCCTTATCCTTTTACAAGCACCGATAAGAGCTAGAAAACAGTGTGTTAACCCTTTTCAAACCATAGCACTCTTGACGCAAATTACACATGTGAACATGCTTGTTTGTTGTGGGTTTGCAAATGAGAAAATTTAACAAACAAATCATTCAGAAAGCAAACATGGGTACACAGATTTTATACAATGCACACTTCTGAAAATTGCTCTGTCTGTGTGTTTGTATGGCTGTGCCTTTATCCTGAGAATTAAAAAAAAGTTGCTCTACAGCTACTTTATGTCTTCCACTTCAAGGTAGCACTGCCACTTATGGGTCATATAGCATTCACCGACATGGCTGCATTATTCGGCAACAACTTTAAAGCCTTGTTTCACACGGTTCAGCCTCAATAGCCTGCAGAGAGCAGCAGTGCGTGCATACCTTTCTAAATTACAGCTTAGAAGACAGGAAAATTCAGTTACTGGTCAGCCGTTGAAATAAGAAAGGTGAGTTAGAATGAGATGACATGAATTTTTCACCATGAACAGTCAATCAGGACATCATACGGCATGCTTGGCAGGGATTAATAAGTAAAGAACAGAAAGGGCTGCCCGTTGCCCTCAGCATAAGTTTTGAGATGCAGTAATTGGCAAGGATTGTGGCTTGGGAGTGAACGTGAAGCCATGCACATGAGCATAATGAAGGTTTCTCTGACTTCGTTGTACTTTTCTGCTTATTTTCAGCATGGCTCCTGGTTCTCATCTTGTACATTATTGAACATGTTCTTTGGTCCATAAAGCTTGCTACGATTGCTAAGTTCTTTGCTCCAAGGTAAGCTCCACAGGTGACTAGTTACCATGGAGCATTAAACAATATTCCAAAACATATTCATTCTAATGAAAGCTGCAGAGAAGAACATACAGTAGACTATATGGAAGATTGTCTTTCTTCTATCCCAATACTTACAATAAATCAGTAACTTTCTGTGTGTCACCAGAAACTCACCCACATGGCTTGCAACATTGACGACAACCTCAAATAGCTATACAAAAAACACAAGGCTTGAGATTTACAAAGACATCTGTTTGGGACCGGGACAAATTACATTTGTACAATACACATATCAATAGTGTGACATGTGCAACTGTATGGTTGATGAGTAACTGAGGTTGAAGAGTAACTAGGTTGAGAAAAACGTAATAATATGTACTTCTAAATTCAACTTTTAATCCTTGAGGACATCTGGTAAATTTTAGCTCATGCCTACATGTTTACATGTATGTGTGTGTGTATTTTTAATTTTACATCCAAGCAGCTCAAACTCCAGGGGGTTGTACGGTCGCTCAGGGGAACGTTCTCTTTTCCCATGCTCCCCTGCTGGTCCAGGCAAACGACTGAGCTCTGTGTCACCATCTCCAACCTGTGTTTCCTTCCCTTCCTCATATCTAATATGAGTCACATGCACGCTCAAAGAAACACACATCCCCAAGGGGCCTAGCCTGCCCTGTCTCATCCCGTTTCCTCAGTGGCTTTGATCCCTTACCCTCCCAAAAATACACCCCACCCCCTCCTTGCAGTGTTAACTTCCTGCCATGCTATTTAAGCTTCCTTGTCTGCCTGGAGCATCCACAGCTTTAGTGCTAGCTACTGCTGTCTCCTAATGACAGTGCTGTGCGTGAAGATCGGGCTAAGGGTGGAGGTGTCGGACAACAGGAGCAGAACAAAAGGCCCTGAGGTACACCACAAGATAAGGATGGCTCATTATTGTTGAGGAAGGGTTAATGTTCACAAACAGCTCTGAAGGGCCCCTCCCAGAGTGCTGGTGCTTGTTATGAGAGCTAATGATGTCAGTAGAGGCCCTGCTTGTTGATTAGCCTAAATGAAAGACTAATAGAAGTGTGTGAGTGTAATTAATGACTGAAGGCGAGCCTAACAAAGACGAGGACACACCATTGTGGTCGTGGGTGTTCTCGGGTGAAGTGTGTCCCCGGACAACATGGCAGGGCACCTTATCAGCTGGCCATGCTATCCTCATGCCATCCCAAGCCATGCCCTGCCATGCCGCGACATCCACTTCAGCACCCAGACAGGCTAGCCTTTGTGGCCAGGCCTAATTAGCTGTCACAGCAGGTGGAGCAGAGACCAGGGACACACTGCGGTCTGCTCTCTGACAGCACAAGTCCCCGCAGAGCTACCCCAGACACCGACCGCACCGGGACAATGTGTGTATGCGCGCAGAGGGCTGAGTGCATGTGCGCATACATGTCTGAGGAGAATATGATACAACACAGAATATCAAATACCATCATACAGCATAAAATAAGCCATTATGGAGTGAAAATCAAGATCTACAATATATGGAACTGACAATACTGTGGATGACATGTCAAAGCACATAAAGGAAACGTATTTGAAAAATAAAACAAATCAACACCAAACTACAGCTCCGTACTGACAGATTTACAGGATGAAGCAGATGTGTGTGTGATTTATAGTTCATGTGAATTAGCTGTAATAGTTGCCACGGATACCCCAGACACTGAAGACTGAAAAAAGTAAATAACTAATTTTAGGTGCAAAGATGTTTTCTCTGGGCAGATCTCTGGCCATAAACAATCATTCAGCCTTCCGCTCCCTTAATAGCGGCCCATTTACACGCTTCTGTATCCTCTGTATCATCAGACCCCTGTCACCTCCCTCCCAGCACAATACATTACTTAGTGTGTTTCCCTCCAACCCCCTGCTGTGTTTGTCCCTCTTCTTTTGCTCTGTGTATGTGTATGCAGGAAAGATACAGTGGATTCTGATGCTCCCTTCGGTATGCTAAGGCTTGTGTAAGCTGCAGTAATACTTCTTTACTGATAGCTCCGCTCACACAGGCATACAGTCACACATACACATTATGGTTCTACACACTCACTAGGTTTAATCTATTACCATTTTTATGTGGCTCAAATATTCAGGCCGTGTTAACCAATGCATCATTATGAGGCGTATAACTGCAAAAGCCAAAGGATTTATAGGCTTAAATAAATTACGTGATACGATAGTGCAAGTTTTATGAGTTGCAACTTTGCAAATATTCTTTTAAATAATAACAATAAAAGAAAATATCCTGGAGCCACAGTATCGGAAGATGTGAGTAAATGATTCCTTTTCCCTCTTGTTAAAGGCCATTTTAAAGTGCATTATAATTCCAGGCTATTCATGCTATACCTTCTCTTTACAATCACTGCACACACATTATATCATTATATGAATTGATGGGTTCATTTGTGGTATTTCAGGATTATTTTCCTAGACTAGCATCATTGTCTACCATGTCATGTACCTTTAATCCATGCTAAGTCACTTCTGTAGTCACCTGTGGGGATGGCAGAAATAATGCCCAAACACATACCACAACATATGGAATGATGTATTGTACATTTTCAATGTAATATGTTTTACACATGGTCACTATACATCACCTGTGATGTTGTGTGAGTAGGTCTATTTGATCCCATTTGGCAGATTGATCCAATTGTCGGGGCTGATACTGGGTTGTGACAGAAAGCAATCTAGCAGCAGGCTCATTGATGATGATGAGTTCTGTTCCATTGCACTGAGATCCAGTCCAATTTCAAAAGCAAATTTAGCCATTCATCTTCCAAATAATTGTGGCATTTTATCAATTGCTCTCAGTCTTTTATCTATCACTTCGATTGATGTGATCATTTTCACAAACAGCCTTCTTTGCTAACGGCATCTTGCAACAGACTTGCAGGGCTGTGTACTTAACCTGTGTGTGTGTGTGTGTGTGTGTGTGTGTGTGTGTGTGTGTGTGTGTGTGTACATGCATGTGTTTGTGTCTGTGTGTGCATGTCTGTGTGTTAGTATTTAGTATCTGTCTAAAAGAATCTCTAAAGTAATTGTGTGTGTGAATTGAATTGAACATTCTCCAAGCCATGTTAAAACGATACATCTTCTGTTCTATTATTAACATTATTTTTATTATTTTATCCCTATGTTTGCACTGCTGTGTGTATTTATTAGACATTTAAATAGAATAGTGTCTGTTTGATGGGCATCTTCATGGCTTTGCCATGAACGTTCATTACCATACACAGCCTGTGAGTGCATGTTTATGTGCGCATTGGGAGGTTTATGCATTCAATCTGCATTTTTATGTATTGCAATGTACATGACGTGTATATAAGTATGGCAGGAAGGTTTCTCCTAAAATGTTAACCAGTAAGAGGATTCTCCCACAGTGATTTATTTTTGTAATTCTAAACCCATTTTCATGTTTGTCTCCCTTAAAATATGAAGCCTAATTAGAAGTGCTAGCCAAAACAGACAAGAACAAATGTACAAAAGCACCCCATCATAATTGAATGTGTATGCATTGCAGATATTATTCTGCTTTTATGACTGATGATGAGTTTACTGATTTTTTTCACAACCTTAATTATGACACCTGTTTGACCTGCTTCACACACTACCTTCTGTCAATGTGCACATGCACCTGCTACAAAATGAGAGAGCTGTCAATGGGAAGCCACCTTCTCTCAAGGAAGCACATGATCACATGTACAATATATCATTATCCCAACACTACCTACAATGTGCCTGACACATGCAATGATACAGTATGTATATAACCCCACAAATAATATACATTTCCCACAAACGTATTTCAAGTTTGATTATATCCTAGAGGCCAAACAAAAGCTCAACAGGTGCACCGAAATACAACATTTTAAAAGAGAAACCAAACTAAAAATACAGCACTAAAGAATGAAAAAGAAGTAGCCCAGTAACGGAGCAACTAAAAAAACAAACAAACTCTGTGGTGTCCTGAATGTCCAAATATTGAAATATGAGTGTAATACTAGGTCTCCTGTCCTCGTCACAATGTTCTGAACGCAGTCTGGCTGGCTGTCTCTCTGCAACTTTGCACAATTTTGCAGGCTATTTTAAAATGTGTTTGTGCTCTGGGCCTTTTCATGCTCCGCTGTTAGAGTCCAGCACTATTCCCCCTGCTGCTCTGTGATTTCTTACCACTGACTCCTCTCATCAGCATTGTGGTGTGTATGGGCCCGATTGCAGACCTGACCGGCAGGTATAAGGGGAGCAGCGCAGAATATACACTCATAAATCTGACAGATGCATGGTGTGTCATTACATTCCACTTATTATTATTCTCTCACTCCTCTTTATACTGTGAGCCACTTCAGCTGTTTTCCTGGCCTGACTTAGACACATTTGTACTGTGGCCTTGCAGAGTGATAGATGCTCCTGGGGAGCTTCCAGGTTATTGTTGCGATTCCTGCTCTGGCTTTTTGTTTGTGTGAGTCTAGGCATTTAACCTTATGTGCTGTGGTGTATGAACCAAAAGCAATGTCTGCACTATTATCAGCTTGGAATATTTTTGGCCAGACTTTACAATGACATACAAAGAGCTTCATCTGAGTACAGAATTCCACCAAAGAATTACCATATATGTAATGAGAAATAATGAGAGAGTGTATTTTTCTTTCATTGTACATACTAGGATTTTGGGTCCTTTCAGTATGAATTCTGAGTCACAGTAAGCTGTACAACAGTGTTCTCATT
>JAVQJX010127249.1:0-10223 GCA_036025115.1 Ambassis agassizii
GAATTTTCATGACTCCTAAATATTGTCTTTAGCTAATTTCTAATTGGGATTTTAAAAAAAAAAAACAACAACAACTAGAGCTGAGCCTGTGTCTACATGTTGCACTAATGCATTTCAGAGATTACTTTTAACATGCAAAGGCAGTTCATCTACTGTCAGAACACAGATGTAGCAGACCAGTCTGTGTAACATAAGATAAACAGAAGCATTGTTTGCCAGCATGATACACACACTACAATATTGAGGATTAAAACGAGGGAGAAAACAGAGTGAGAAGCTGGACACTTTAAAACCCCTAAGATAGTAACCAGAATAAACCATTTCTGCAATATAGTTTTCTGGGGAAAGAGATATCTTCTACTCTAATTCTGATCTATATTATCTGCAATATATCAGTTCTGTGACATAATAAATAATCCAACATCTTAAATCTTTCTGCTAAAGTGCAAAATGCTTTTTTTTTTCTGTAGTCACACTTCAGGTTCATAGTCAACAGATACACAAATAATCCTATAATACTGACTCACAGCCAGCACAGAGCACAAAAAAACTCTGAATTTAAGAGGCGTGTTGCAACAACAGCAGGATTTGGATTTTAAATGCCACAAAACACGACTTACAATAACTTCTGCTAATCTGAGTGATGAATTACTGAAACACAAAATGATCAGACAGGCAAACACAAGTCTACATACTGTGCTCCCTCTGCCATTCATAATAAATCATTTCTAGTATTGATGGATTCTTAAACTACAGTCCGCAAACCTGACCCTACAGCAGCGTTAGTATCCATGTAAGGACTGGGGAAGGACGTCAGTCTAACTTGGCATCTAAGAGCCCCTTCAGTGTCTCTGTGCTCCAACGAGTTCACAGTAATGAGAAAACATAAAGACCCCAGAGGCTGTTCAATATCGTCAGTGCACTTACAAAGAGTATAGTCTAATTGTACAATGCCCTCCTCCATTAAACATGCTAAGACTATAACATGGCACGGTTACATTTATAGTTTGTTTGTGTCCAGGTCATTTTAGAGACACACTGTAACTTTTTTTTTTTTTTAAATACAGAAGTGATCAAAAAGGTGCACTCAGAATCTCTGATAATCAATGAAGACACTTTGATTTGTCACACTGGGAGAGCAGCAGGTGGTGGCTCTGTTCCAGCCAGCCATGTCTGAGTACAGCTACACAAACAAAAAATACAAAAATACACTATTCAGACAAGCCTTTTAGCAATGGTGTCAGCATATATAGAAGTCTTCTGAACCTGCATGGTGCTCCATAGTGGGCTCATAATGCAACACAAACCCCGGTACAAGTCAAAAATGTCTGCTGTAAAACAACTTATGTGAAAATGACATGTATTCATGTTGATCCATTGAGTTTATGATTGTTAAAGTTATAAATTAAAGCACAATTTAGGGCCAACTATTTCATATCATATGAATTGGCTCTCCTGTCTGTGAGAATTTGTTGAAAAATATATTGCAGTCCTTAATACTGATTTTAAACTGTCAGCGGTCAAACACCTTTCTGATCAACGTCTGTACAAATAGCCTATTCACACTTTACACTCCTACACATGATGCATTTTCGCCTTTAACTTTAGATATGTAACATCACAGCCTGTTTGACTGAACATACATGGTCACAAACTTCAAGAGCTTTAGGACAAATAAGGAGACAAACCCATGATGTAGCATTAGTTACATCACTATTTTATAGCCCAGATTCTCAGGAATTATCTTGGTTTTCACAATTATCATCCTTCTTTTAATATAAAATATAGACACACAATATTGACCCGTTTCTTTTCATATAATGATAGCCCACCCAATTCTACAGGTGATGATCTGAGGATGTGTAGAAGGCCAATGTTCATGTGTTAGAAGCGTATCTGTCAGGAGTGTTTTAACAAGGATCACCTAAAACAAGGCAGAGACAAGTCCTCGCATGCCTGAGTACAGTCTGCATTCTTTATAAACGACTCAGCAGCAACACAAGGCAGCGGTGGAGTCATGTTATCCAAGCAGCTTCCCTTATCAGAACAAGGACCAGTGATACTGGAGATCTGGTGAAAATACATCCTGTTACAGTAGGTATGTATAATGAACACAGATGATTAAATGAATAATGCTGGTTCTCAGTGGATTCAGTGCATTCTTAACGTGGGTACCAACTGAGCTGCAACTCTTTCCAGCCGACTGCTGGCAGCTTGTTTAAGCCCAATAAAGCTCACGGTCATCTCAGTTGGTCCCTGGAGAGCCCGCAGTGTCCGTAGGCAGGGTACCATTGAGCTCAAGGAGGCTATTGATTCCCAGGTACCCCAATAAAATCTCACTCCGGCGATGGGAGAGGTTCAAGATGTCCTCAGCCAAGCAGTGAGAAGAGTTGAAGCGGACCTTGTCGTGATCAAACATATCCTTCAGGTACTGCACAATTTGTTGCTGCAGGTGAAAGAAGAGAAACGAGAAACAGGAAGGATTGTCAGGGTTCATTCTCAATTAAGTGCAAATTCTAATGACTATCTCTTAATTAAATCCTGACAAAACTTCTATCCAAACGTGTGAAAGATTCAGTCACTTATTAGTCTCTCACCTTGAAAATTGTGCACACTTCACTCAGGTGTTGCCTGGGTCCCAAAAACCCAAAAGCTAAAACTGGGCTCACATGTTCTGATATGGCATAGAAGTGAGAGATAAACCCATCAGGGACCTACAGAGAGCAGAGAAAGTGCAAACCATCAGAATCATTGTCACATGTGTACTGAATACATAATAAAATAAAGGAATAAAAAACACTGAATTACCATGAGAAGACGCCTTTTTGCCTTCAGAACAGACCAGCAAGCAGTCGCTAGAGCCTACCAGAGACACACAACAGGGTTAAAACTTATGTACTGGCAGCGTAAAGAGTTTTTGTGCGTTTATAAACTAACCGTCTCCTTAAAGCTGTCTGAGAGCCAACGGTTCCTCAGCACAGCTACCACAGAGGTGGGAGGGCTCTCCAGGTCTTCAAACGCATCCATCAGGATGAAGTCCAAAACTATGTCAAAAAAGTTCATACACACCACCTGCAGAAGACACGACAGCACAGGGATGACCTTATTATATTTAATTTCTGTAACATTACTGCACTCCGACAATAGACAATCAATAGACAGACAAACAGCTGGAACAGCAGCTGTAAAAACGGATCACCAGGAGGTAAGCGCTGCATGTGTACAAGAGTACAGATACAACCAACGGTTTCACACTATACCACAGGTCACCAGCTGGTGGCAGTAATGTGCTGAGAAATGCAGCAATCAGATCATTTCTTATTACACATACAGATCCCAAGCATAATCAGTGAATGAAGACAAATGGGCATACAGGCATTTGTTTTATTTTATTATAGAATAAGAAGAGATCTGACGACAGCACTACTCACCCCTCGCCCTTCCAGCTCCATCTTAGTGATGGGCCACGTTTCCTCTCTTTGAGTGTAAAGCAGCATGTCCTCATAGCTCTCTAGGAATGCTTTTGGACTCTGGTGAAGCAAAGAATTAGTTAGGACTCTGTGAATATGTCAACACAGATGCAGCATGCATTTTACAACCATGATTATCAAAGCACAATGGGTTAATAATTAAGGGATCCAAATAAGCAGTGGTTTACCTTGTTTGCCTTTACCATTAACCCTGCAATCATTTGCTTTCCGGTCTCCATGAAGAAGGTGCGGTGAGTTTCATCTAATAACAGAACCTGAGGAAAAGCATTCATACTATTATTAATTTTTAGGTGTAATGCATACTGAGTCACCTGTGCTGATTGCAGCTTCTGTGTTTCTGTGTAATCTGACCTTGTACCTTTTTGTGCTTTTAGCAACATACTGTAATGTGACTTGCTGTCTGTAAGTGCTAAGTCTGCACCTGCATCGAGGCAATGCACTACAAATGTCGGGTTTGTTGAAATTTGCTACAAAGTGTCTTCTTAAATACATTATGTACTGCGAGATGAGAAGTGATGACTCCAGCAAAAAGAGGAAAAGATATATGGATCTTAGATGCCCTGCTTACACCTAATTAATAATACATTTTTGGACTCTGCAAAACTAGCCCAGATTATGCTAATTTATAACCAAAACAATGCCGCTACAAGCTGCACTGTACAACTGTACAACTGCTGCAGAACAGTACTTGAAGCAACAGCAACCTGGATTTAGTAGCATCTAGTGGTGAAGTGAAAGGGGTTGTCAAACTGATGGCCACCATCTAAATACAAAAAAAAAAAACTCACCTGGAATGCTTGTCGCACACAGTGAAGCTTGGCAAGAAAATCTTGGTCACCATAACATTCAAGTAATTCAGTCCTGGAAGAGGAGATTGAGAGATTTAAATAGATTTTTGATGAGCAGCATTATTTATTTGGGAGGTATATAAAAATGAGCACCAGAGACTTGGGTGATAGCTTTCTGTTTATTCTTTCAACATCATGCATTGGCATATAAGCATAGAATTAATAATTTAAACACAGATCAGTTACCTCAGGGTTCTGTAGGACACTTTGCCCTCCCGGACCAGAGACAAGGCTTCTTCATAGAGAGCTGCAGGCTTAAGTGGTTGATATACCTCTCCGAGGGTCATGGAATCAAACAGCTGCACACACAAAACACACACAGTTTAATTTACAGCCTTGTTGTACTGTATATAGAAAAGCAGCAGATGTGAATTCTTTTTCAGGGTTTCTTAGGAGCGTACAGTATGTGATAGATGCTATAATGTTTCTTAGTTTCTGTTTTTAGAGAGCAGAGGAAAAGAGCTCACCTCTGCAGCCGAGAAAAAGGAGTCATCAGAGGTAACAGTAGTAGCGTCATCATCTTGCAGTCTGTGGAAACTCTCCACTTGAGGCAAGATAAGAGTTCCTTCACTCTCTGCCAAAAGAACAATGCAAAATAACTCTAGGGCAAGTAATGAAGCACAGATGTGCACGTGTCTGTCTTTTGAAGGTTCCATAAAAGTTCAAGATGACTCCTACCAAAATCTGCCAGCACACTGTCTGTGGGCATACTGCTGCCAAAATCCTCTTGCAGGTGGTATGCCCTGTGTAGCAGTGTCTCCAACTTCTCAGCAAACACTTTGTTGTGGACTTCGAACTACAACCAAAAGGGGAAAAAAAGGGGGCATTCAACATCATCCTGCTGAAGTGGTAATGTGTAAACAGTGAAGCCTACCAAATCTCCACATGTTGCTCCCTGCAGAGCAAGGCTGTCATTGCTGGAGGTGGAGTGGGTGTGGTGGCGAATATTCAGGGCCTGTTCCCACTTTCGCAGAGCTTCCTCAAACAGCTCCATTCCTAGCAAGAAAAAAAAGCAACAAGAGTTAAAGCAGATGTCTGTTTGTGAGCTGGAAAACTAAATGCTGGCCTAAAAGTGTCATAGATGTTATGTCTGAGCAAATACTTACCCATTAAATACAGACTCTCTGCATTAGCGTCCTCTACTGCACCTGACTCCTCCACCACAGGTTCTGCTTCCCAGGGGGTGGAGGGATTGGCAGACTGATTTGGGGAGCTTGGGACTCTCATCTATGCCATAAACACACATCAAAGATATAAAGGAAATCATTAATAAAATAAACAAACATGACATTAAAACATGTAGTAACTAGCAGTATGACACTAACAGATGCCAGGCTGTGTGAAGAACTTGAGTGTTTACTAGGAGCCAGGGAAGAAATTCCACTCATGGTGTCATTGCTCCGTGTGCTGGGACTCATCATCTGTCGACCACTGAATGGACCTGTGTCACAAAAACAAAGATGTAGACATGAAAACACTGACATATACATGCTATAACAGCAACACTGGGTCTTGCATACCTCTCTTTAATGATGAGGGTCTTCCTGTCTTTAGCAGTGCCTCTGGTATTCCCACTGTTTTCTGGCCCTCCTTCCCTTGTGTCGTTTGCTTCCGTTTTCTTCCTCGCCTTTTTAGCTGATGAGCAGTGAGAGCCAGAGCAACACTGCCCAACGCGGTGGCAAACAGCACTTTCTTCAGGCTTGGCGTTAACTTTAACTGAGAGAATATTGACTAAAAGAAGAAGAGATACAAGCAAATAATTTTACTAAACAAATCTATATAAGACAGTGTTGGATGTTTAGCTTAACTATAAAAGCAGTTTACCTGTCCAAATGTGGAGTAGAGAAAGACTGGTATCTCTGCTACTGTCATGGCCAAAGCCTGGGCGATGGACATCCCCTCTGTTCGCTGGACTGACATCTCAAGAATCAAAAGGCCTTCAGTCCAGAGATCCCTCGCATTCAGCCACCATAAAGTTTCCGTTCTGATCTGGGATCAGCCACCTCAGGGCTCATTGATGAACCTTCTGCAGTCATCAACACCTGATCTTACACACTGGTCCAGTGGATGATTGTGGATTTAGAACCCTACAACAAAATAAAACACAAATTACCTGAGCGCAGTCCTCTTTTAGTTTCCTTACAGGGCCTGGGCCATGAAATAAGCATCAACAGTCACAGTAATCACTACAGAGTTCTTTGCTCCATGGCAACACCCTTGAGACACAGACAGAAGGAAACATTCATGGTTTAACCTCGGGAATTCAAGCCCGCATTAGGTGTTAAGCAGCAAAGCAACTTGACATCCTGCCAGCTGCTTACCCATCTACACGGTCTGGTATGCAGAGTGAACAAGCCTGTCCCATACATGACAAAGAGCAGGTGCAGTTTCAACGTAAGAAGCTGGCAGACATGTTACTCTCTTTGGAGCAAAACTGTTAAAATCTATAAAACATCGGCTGATGTACATTAAAAAACAAAACAAAACACATGCTTCATTTAGCAGGGCAATTCATCGATGGTAAAGAGGCTGCTAGTTGACTACAAGATGCACAGAAAGCTATGCCGTTAGTCCGTTCAGGAAGTTGAAGCGATATATGAATATCTTTTAACGTATATTCATTGGTAACTTTGAGCTCTGTGTTTAAAACTTTTAGTACAGACAGGCCAAAATCAGCACTGTGAAGCAGGCAACAGCCTTCACAGACAAGCATGCTAACGCAAGTTAGCTTTTTTTTTTTTTAGCTAGCCTAGCTCAGCCTGATCTGTCATCTCACATCACAGCATCCCTGGTCAAACTGTTGAACTCTTTACTGACACCTCCTTCAGCAGCAGCTCCTTGTACAGCTCAGAGGCACAATTAATAACATAATCCCCGCATAGGTACATACCGTGAACATCCAAGGAGCCAGGAAAGGACATTCCCGTGTCACAGTCAGTGAAAGCCGCACGGTAGATTTTTTTTTCTTAGGGCGGGACTTTACTTGACGTAAGAATACAGACGTGAGTCTCAGCCAATCATATGATTGGTAAAGAAGGTCGCGTTCTCAGATAACAAATCAGAGAGAAGAAAGGCGGGCCACGTTCGCTTGCTAACGAATCATATCATAGATTTATATCTTCGCCCCTCCCAAAGTCTGCAACGATCTGAAAGTAAAACCTGACATAAAAGTTCCTGCGGTGGATATGTTTGCAAAAAAGGTGATTAAAAAGGTATTAATGACGTAGGAATAAAACACGTTTCATAAAATCTCGTGAATAATCGTGTGGTTATACTTATATATTCTGCACTTAAAAGTATATTTTTTTTGTCCACAAAGAGAAAATACATCTTTATATTTTATGTCTTATTGTAATTCACTAGCAAATATTATAGACCCTGGGAAATAGTTTGAATAAATCCCGTCTTATAGGTACGCAATTTTTTCCCAAGGTTCTGTATTGCAAGCAAAGAGTTTACGAGTGGCACCTGAAGGCAGCATTAAAAGCAACAAATTCATTATGGAACCTACGGTAATCAGAAGACTGTATCCGGTTGTGACATTTATTTTTCAGATTAAAAGATAGTGTGGCTTCTTAAATTGCAACAAGGTTTTATACATTTTAATCTATGCACTAAGTGTAGGCTAGTTTTTAAGTCAAAGATTGTTGGTTTGCATTGGTATGTTAGCATATTGTATGATACTTTCTGAATATTTGTTGGCACTGCGTGTAATTTGAAAGAAAGTACATAATCACAAATGACTTTTATTGTGAAAACGCCACACCGGAAGTGTTGGTGTGCACGGGAACATTTTGTAATTTTGGAAGGTTGTACACATCGTTAGTAGGCTACTGTGTCAGGCAGCCGATCTGGTTCCGGATAGCTGTTGATACAAACGTGGTAAATTAGACAAAAAAAATAATTGACCTGTGGTCTGCTACGCGATGAAAACAAAGTTACATGGAACATTAATGGAGCCTGGATTTAAGAGTTGACCTGTAGGAGCCGTTCTTAAATCTTGATATGAATCCACTCTGATGAAGATGGCTGGGATCGTACACTTTGTTTCTGCTTCGAGTTAACGGGCTGGGAAAATGAGGCCGTCCTGTGGAGCAGGACAGTCTCAGAGACGTTGAGATGAAAACTCTGGTAAGGAAGAGTTATTATAATGGAATATTTATAGAAATGTACGGATGCCTCACCCTGTAACAATGAAAGCTGCATTTTTCTCTGCCCTTTACAGATGTTTCGCTGTCTCTGCCTGCTCTGCCTGAGCCTCGCTCTGCTGTTGTGGTTTCTACGTGTGATGACACGGGATGGTGCATCGCCTGCCTCGCAGAGCCATAAGATCAGGGGCTACACGAGGGTTAGCCCCGGCAGGATGGGCCAGGTGAGTGGCTGCAGGTAGACCCAGGCTATTACACTTCAATCAAATGCCATTGTTGATACGTAGAAACAGGTAAGAATGGAGATATGACATTGTTATTATTAAGGTATTGATGTGCATGACTTCTCTGTCCTTACAGCTACTGGACATGCACTGCAGCCACTGTGCCTTGGTCTCCAGCTCCGGCCAGATGGTAGGAGCCAGAGCTGGAGAGGAGATAGACAAAATCGGATGTGTGATCCGGATGAACAATGCACCCACACTGGGATATAAGAAAGATGTTGGCGGCCGTACCACTGTTCGGGTTGTATCTCACACCAGCGTCCCCCTGTTGGTAAAGAACGAGCGGTATTACTTCCAGCAGTCAGCAGACACCACATATGTGTTCTGGGGCCCTGATAGGAACATGAGGCAAGATGGGAAAGGACACATCTTCAATGTCCTCCTGAGGATGGCGAGGAAGTATCCACACGCTAAAATATATGCTGTGACCAGAGACAAGATTCAGTACTGCGACGGCGTGTTTCAGAATGAAACTGGGAAGAACAGGTACAGTAGGGTTCTTGGTTTGGTTTGGGGAAGTCAAAATATCAAGATACCATTTGTCACCTGCTAGGGGACATAGTGCATTTCTGATTCACTTTCTTGAGACTCACCAATCTTCTTAATATCCAGATGCTTACATACGCTAATAGTAACACAAAGTTTGCTAGTTTACAACTATAATAAACTTAAAACTAACATCCTGCCAACTCAAACAACACTCCTGGATTTTTATTTTGGATATGTGGAAACTTTTAAATGACTAATGTTTGGTATCACTCCCTCACAGAATGAAAACAGGGGCGTTCCTCAGTACTGGATTTTTCACAATGATTCTGGCTATAGATATGTGTGACAGCATCCACGTTTATGGAATGATTGACAATAACTACTGCAGGTGAGATATTTACTATATATATACTGTGACCCAGTTTTTATAGGGATAAACCTGCTTTAATACAAACGTCTGATACTTTCCCTCCTTGTCGACAGTCGAGCCAATCGCACTGCTGTTCCTTACCATTACTACGAACAAAGCCGAATTGACGAGTGCAGGATGTACAAGGTCCACGAATACGCACAACGTGGAGGCCATCGCTTCATCACTGAGAAGGCCATCTATGCCAAATGGGCAACACGTCGCAAGATGGAGTTTAAACACCCGTCTTGGAGCCTGTGAGGAACAAGACCTTGATTTTTCATCGTCATTAATGCTGCTTGTTACATGCATCTTACCAGTAAACCAGCTGTTATTATTCAAGTAGAAAAGAGCCATATTTAATACTTGCTTATAATATTATCTGCAGGTGTGAAATGTCCTGTTACAACAAACTTTATACCAAAGCTTACCTACATTCATTTCCCGTGCCTTGATCTTATTCTGCAGACTTTAATTGCAGTCTGGCCTGTAAAAATTGCACTTTTAAAAGACAGGAAGTTCGTTAAAAATACGTAGGGCCACAGTTAATGTGA
>JAVQJX010127258.1:0-12269 GCA_036025115.1 Ambassis agassizii
AAAAACATCCATCCTACAAAAGAGTGTGCTATCTTCCTTAAAGGCAGATCTTCAGTTTAAGACTGCGGTGTCTTCAGAAAAAAAAACCATCCCACAGTCATCGCTTTATTTTTTAAAAAGGCATCTGATATCTTGTCTTGGCTGTGAGGACAAACTCCTCAATGCCGTAAACATTTGAGAAAAGTGATCAAGAGAGAGAGAGAGGGAGAAGAAGAGAGGACAGGAAGTACTGTGGTGCCGTGGTCACCTGTGGCCGTGTTTAGATGATTCCATGATTAGGACTTCATCTCTCACTGTGTGTTGACCAGTCGTGCCTCACTGATCAGGCGGCGGGCGTGTCGTTCATCCCTCACACCGGCTTCCCACAAACTGCGCTCTGTTAACAAGCCCACGCTGCTCAGTGTGTCAATCCCCGCTGACGCAAGAGAGGTGGCGTACATGGGCAGGCCGATAGAGATGAGCCAATCAGACACGGTGCTAATGTTACCTAAGGGCAGCGGCTTCCGGCACATCTCTGTCAAACCTCCAGAGGGGATCTGAGGGATAAAAAAATATTAGTTACAGTTTTTCCCGTGGTGATGGGAGCATTATTATTATAAAGAGATTTATGATGCCAAAACAGGTTTGGCAATACAACCTTCATTTTAAAACAACAATGAAGAGGCCTTTTAAATGTTTAAAGGTCAGTATTCAGGCTAACATAATAGGCCGTCTCCACAACAATGGCTTCACAGTCTGATTCAGAAAAATCAGCGTCACAGCCTGGATTGTCACTTCTCAAGACTCATTTATCTCCAGAATGGAGCAAAATTTTGCAGTTTCTCAGGAAAACGTGTTGTTGTCTTACAGCCATGCGGTGTTGTTTACGGAGCTCTTTGACTCTGAGCTGGTCCATGGTTGAGGCCACATCTTTGACAGGCTGGTCTAAGTCCTCAGAGTAACGCTGGACCAGTAGCTGTGGAATGCCACACCGGCCATGCTGGAGGAGGGAAGAGAAGGGAAGCAGAGAGACAGAGAGGATTTATTACTTATTAACAGTTACAAGATTTCAAAATCTGATTACAAATCCTACAGGCAGTGACCATGTCAAAAGCTGCTGAACATTTGTTGCCTTTCTCTCTCTCTCTCTCTCTGGGAGCTGCTGTGGCAGATTCCCAGCAAAACCTGGTTTTGATTAGTCAGACTCAACCAGAGGTCTTTTAAAGGATAAAAGGCCGAAACAATGTAAGAAAACAACTCTGTTTGACCCTTTGAACATCCTGTGGACTCCAGAGTCCAGTTATTCAGAGGATTTCAGCACTTGGTTTGGATAAAGAAAAAAAAGATTCCAAAATTCAGTTTGATCATGTGAAGCAGTTGTGGTTTGATCTCTGGATCAAAACTTCAGTCTTCTAGTAAGACTGGTATACACATGATCAAAAAACAAAACAAAACACTATCATCTATAATAATAATCTATTCAGTTGGTCCCTCATTCTGAGAGGACAGCAGAGCAGAAAGGGGACACTGTGCCTGGTAAGGAGGGGATGACACAGATATATTTGGAGTTAATATGGATCAAAAAACGTAATGCATAAATACACCAAGTGTGTCGCCATGTTGTTTTTCTTTACGCTCAACACAGGATTTTAAAGGGCCTAAATCTTAAATGGATTTGGTTGACTTGAAATGTTTTTAAGTGGACAACGTTTTTAAAAAATGGCAGAGTTTGTGCACATGTACTGCCTAATCCTGAATAGCAAATCATGGGGTTTTTATGTCAGAATAAATCTCTTGAACAACATGCCCAGGAGCCACGGTGGAATATGCTAAATGGCTCATTCAATTACAGAAACAGTGTGGCTGTCATGTCTCTGCCAATCCCCTCACATCTAACTGGGATCGGCCGTGCTGTGGTTTGTGGCACCACTTCTCACCTCATCCCTTGATGCCTCTGTTTGCCTGTGTGTTGTTTTCCTGCCAGCATCAGGAAGGGGGGCTCCACCATGTTTAAAGGGGGCCCAGCTTGGGCTCTGGCAAGTGGCAGAAGTTTTTATAACCCCCGTCTGCCTTCAGTAAGATTCAGCCCATAAACTTAACAGTCTGAACCGCATCATAGTGAGACTCAAGCCACAGTCTTTCCTCCATAGTTCCAGGCAGTGTATTTATTATTGCGCATACGCACCCCCACACCCACACTCTCACTCTCAATGAAATGCTCTTTCATATAAAACGGCATCTGCACACAAAAACAAACACACAGACTTTCGACTCTATTAGTGTCTATTTTTAACCTAAATGAGTTCCAAAGTAAGTTGCTGATGTTAGTGGCTCAAACACAGAACCGTTTGGATACAAACTGGAATGAAATTATGACTGAGTTAAGTAAGGCATGTTACAGTGTTAAACCAAAAGAGCCTGACGCCAGACAAGTACAGCCCTGAGGTGTTTAGGGGCCTATTTTCACATTAACTGTGGAAATATGACTTCAGATATTTCTGTGATTCATCAGTTTTTTTTAAGATAAGATAAGGTATCTTATCTTTGCGTCTGTAATTTAGCACAGAATATACGTATGTTAAAAAAAGAAAACCTGAAGTTTTAGGCTTCCAGCTTTGGCTGAATATAATATAATCTTTCATCACTCACTAAACTAAAAGTTTTGTCAGTTTTGTAATCTGAAGTATGAGTGATTTTGATTCATGTTTTAGATGAAACTTTCCTAACCTTGTCAGAGTAGGGCTCCTCAGTAAGATCGATTCCTTCAGCCTGCAGCCGTTGTTCCAGGAGGGTTAGCAGGTCAGGACTCATCTTGGTATGGGAAACCTTCCTTGTGACAGCCATTTTACCTCCAAGATCTGAGAGCCATGGAGGCTGCACTGCTGGTGGAGTTCCTGACTCCTCACCCATAGATGAGGCTGATGAGGTGGCACAAGGGATGGCTGGTGTGCTTGGGGTCTTGGGAGGCAGAGTGGGGGCACCGAAGCTGGGGCTGGGACTGCTGCTGCGGATTATAGGGCTACCAGGTTGAGAGCGGTTGAGGGAGTGGGTAGGTGAGGCAGTGGGGGAGGGTGTGGAGGGCAGAGAAAGAGAGGGGTGACGCAGGCCATTGGCCATTCTTTCTCTTGATTTCTTGGCAGGGACTGGAGGAGGGATGGGAGGTTTTTTAGGGTGAGTCCGGATGACCCTCTCCCCACTTGCACTGGAATCAGGAGGGCTTGGAGTGGGACTGGAGAGGGGCTCTGGATGGTTAGGAGACTGAGTTGGCGAACAAGGAGAGCGGAGCGGCAGCTTTGAGGGAATTGGTGGTCTGTCAGCCCTTCCTTTAGGACTCACTGCGGGACTCCCATTCTGAGCTGGAGAACCGTCTCCTCTACAGACCTTGACGGGGGTGCTGTTCCCTGATTTGGGTGCTTCCTTGGTGGATTTCAGGTCCACATGCAGAGCATTTTTCTGCTCGAAATTCTGCTCCCAGTTCAAATCTCCCAGAGAGTGGGAGCGTTTCCAGGGTCCAGTGGTCTGTGGGGGACCATCCAGGTCCTCGCAGCTGCGGCTAGTTGGGATGGGGGAACGTCTCTGAGCTTTACGCAGCCCCAGCAAGTTGAACCCCTTTAGGGAGGGCTTGATGAAAAAACTTTTTGGGAACTTTGTGCGCTGGTTTTTGCCGTTCTGCTGCAGAGCCTCTGTAGAGAGAGTCATGGGCAGCGTAGGGTAGTCTGGAGACTGGAGTCCTGCTGAAGAACGACTGGAACGGGAGGTTTTCCGGCTTTTACCTGCAAAATAAAAGTCCTACTTAGTACTGAGACACTTTCACTCAACTGTAACAAAGTTTTTCCACATTTCTTTAGAAACACCAGCATAGAAACTAGATTTGACACTTTTGAGCTTAGTTTGGCAGAACTCTCATTTATATGCAAACATACTAGGCATGACTCAGCTTAGTGATTTTTACTGGTTTGGCTCTCCTCTGTTTTACATTATGATTCTTATGTAAGCTGCAGCTTTTGGCAAAAAGTAAATAACATCCCAATAAAAAGCCAAGGACAAGTTACAAATGTATTTGTTAAAGGCTTATCTGTAAGTCAAAAATCCGACATGTGAGGAAAGGCTATTTTCTCGTCATAGAAACAAATAAAGATATCTGGATGGAGGCACTGGAACAAAAGGATGAAGAAACTTACCATCACTCCTTTGGCTTAGAGAGCAGAATGGATGGATGAAATGGAGGACAGCCACATGGTGTGGCTTGCCAAAGATTTGAGGCAGTGAAATGACAGAAAGAAGTTCAATAGATGGGATGTCATGAAATGTTTTCCCCCTCCCAGGAAGTAGTTAATTACTAATGAGGTAGAAGGGACTGTTGAAGATTTAATGACTTCACTGTTTTAGATTTCGACGTTTGTGAATTGGAAGAGAGAGAGAAATTTAAAATGTAATCTATTACTGACTGTATGTAAGCTGATATTTCAAGTAAATTAAATGCTACCATTATTACAGTAATCAACGCACCACCTCATTATCATCACATCATGAGTGATTACAGAAGAGGAAATACATCTAGTGACAGGAATAAGACATACATGTTAAAGAAAGGTCTACTGACTGAAAGAGAATACATTCAGGGCTCCACAATGACTTCACCCTCCCCCCTCCCCCCTTAAGTGTGCATTTATTTATTTTTTTAAAATTGAATCAAACCTTTGCCGATTCCCTAAAGAAATTCATTAATATCCAGCAGCATATTAATGATTCAGATGATGGAGCAGTGGAACCCTGAATGAAATGCAGAATGCTTTCTAAGTGTTATGCAGCCAGTTTGTGAACAGTGTTGAATGGATGGGGAAAAAAAGCAAAATATAAAAACCAAAGAAGCAGCACCAGAGTCCTTTTAGAGAAGTGGTTTTATTCCACAACTTCAATCTCTAATGTGGCAGATTTCACTACTAAACCTGGAGACACATATAAACATATAGAGAGAAGACAAAGCAGTGATGTATGAGTTATGGAGCTGTTAAAAGAATTATGTAGAAGAAGAAAGTTTATGCAGCAAGATGGAGCAGTCTCACAAAGAAATCTTACAAATAATCACAACATTCTACAATCTGTGCTCTACAGATTAAAAATATTTTCATCCACATCATTTTAGGCACATACTGTTTCATTGTGCAATATGCTCACTATAAACACAAGGAAAGTGACAACTTCAACTGGCAGCTGTAATCCGTTACCTGACCAGTACATTTGTTTGAATCACCACTGCAAAGAAAAATAACACAAGCATGTACTAACATACACCTCCGCAAGCTTTTAGTTTCTTTCTGAATAAAAACAAAAACAAAAAACAAACACCTAACAGAAATACTCTCTGAGCTCGTAATCATCTTCCTGGTATCCATCTGTCAGCCTTGAAGCCACAGGTGGGAGAGCAGGGAACCTGAGTCCAAGACTGGGCAGTGAGTTTGCTCTCATCAGAACAGTTCTGTGCATTGGGGAGAATCTCTCCCTCTGTACTCCCAGCATTGCGGGGTGGACTAGGCTTAGTGGTCTGGGGGCTGGCAACCTCTCAGCTACAACTGGTCTTTGGCACTGATGGTAATGAATGCCTACAGAATGAAAAGAGCGGTGAAGAAAGTAGCACAGTAAAAGAGTCTGGGGTGATAAAGGCGTTCTCTCTCTAAAGCACCCATCCTAAAGGGGTGAAGACAGGGATTTGAATGCTGATCCAGAGGGGTGAGATGGGCAGGGTGTTAAGATGCAGAAGCATAGCAAAAGATGGAAGCCCAGAGAGGAAAGAGGCAAAGGAGTCACTGTGGTGCTAAAGCTAGGGCAAGCTGGACTAATTCCCAGTGGGCTTTGGGTAGAGGTGGTCTAGTCTAAGCAAAGCAATCATTACCATTCTCCAGGTTCTCATTGCTCTCATAGCATCCGGAGTCCCGTGGGGAGTCTCCCACCAGGCCCTGACCGTCAGATAGCAGCTTCTCTTGGGAGCCTGAGAGGCCGCTGCGCTCTGGATCACTGCTACCTGCAGCACACAGACAATGGAAGCACTAGAATTCAGACAAATGTCTTCCAATGAAGTCAAACACATCACTTCCAGCTAAAATTCCTAAATGTGACAACTTTGTTTAGCAGATAAGAAGACGTAAGTGAACTTACTGTCATATTCCTGCAGCAGCTCTACAGCAGTGAGCAGCACGGCTCTGTGCTGAGGATCTCTGATGTTCAGCTCGTCCAAGTCCTCCTCTTCAAGCAACTTGAACGTGTCCAGGTCCTCATAGCCGTTAAACAAGAAAGTGGGCATGTGTTCCTATGTAACAGAGAGTTTGTCAGTGTTAAGTTTCCCTATATGAAGCTCCTAAAAAATCTTATGACTTATGATATGAGTCATCAGACCAACAAGTTTGGCACAATCAGGTTAAAAAAGGGAGACGTGGTCATGTAACCATGATTTCCTATCCACATTGTGTATTTTTAAACAGACAAATGTAATCTTTTTGATGGCATGTAATTATGTTAAGCCATGTCTAATACAGTTATGGCCTATTCGACTGTCACCACAATTTAAAATGGTACAAATTTTGTCTTGTTGACGAGCATATAAAAATGATTTGTAGCAACATTAGCACATCTGAGCTGCACTAATCTACAAACGGCAAGTGGTTACAGTCAATTCTGTAACCAAAAAGGCAAACAGGACCTGGAAAGGAAACCCACAAACACGATGTGGGCACAACTGAAGGAGGACCAAATCACATCAAAGCACTGCTCACCCACAGAGGACAAAGTATCACACAGAAAAATAGATTTGAGTGCACAGTCAGCGGACACTATCATTTACAGTGAGCTGTTGCACTTTGCTCTATGCTTGTGTGACCCGCACATACATAGACTGTGTGTCACCAGAAAGACCATCAATTACAATGGTGGAGTCCACAACAGAGAGCACTGTGTGTCTCTGTTCTTATTTCTGCTGGTTGATGCAGGACTAAACAAAAGACCACCAACTAACACAAACACAGGCAGCTGGGTCTGTTCACTCACTGAATCCTTTGTCTCTTTGGCCAGCTGAAAGAGAGCTGGCAGTGAGTCGACAGGACAAAAAGTTATCGGAGGTTTACACTTTGGCTTCCTGTTTAACCAAACACTTGCTTGGCATTTTCAAAAATATAGAGTGGCCAACTAAAGTTCACATAGTTTTTCTGTGGCCTATAGACTTTTGTGAGGGTCATTACTGCAAGCACATAAAGAGGCTTTCAGACTTTAGTGCTGCCAAACAAACCAATTCTTTCCAACTTTCCAAATCTGTGTTTTGCGGGCTCACGATAAAAAGGGTTCAGCAGCACCTCATAAAAAGTAAAGATCAAGAAAACTAGGATATTTCTCACTTTTTCTTCATCACCAAGTCACCACCTGGAGAATAATCTCCAAACAGTAGCTGCAAATTGAAGACTTTATAGTGTTTAGTCTAGCACCAGGAACCTGGTGGTGAATGAGAAGCCCTTTGATCAACTTGCATCCACCAGATTAACAGTTTAGTAACATTATGCTTTAATCTGTGACTTGGCTATTAGGTTGGCCAGAGAGAAAACAGACAATGTGCCATGCTGGGTGCCTGAGTAGGAGAAGATGCCATCCAGCTCACAGAGATGTGTAGGTTTGGATGAAAGACGCAAGCTATTTGTTGGGGCGTGGTTGTCACAGTGTGGGTGTTAATGTTTATGTGTCAGTGTCAAAATCAAGCATTCAAAGTTGTGCAGCCTGTAATCGGGTACACTATATTTATCTCTCGCTTGTCTGCAACAGCTTTTTGAGATATTTGAGACAAACAATATTTTCATTTACATCAAAGGATTTTGTCTCTCCTACGAAAGTCCCACATAGGTGGGGATTATAAAAGTCGATTTCTGTGCAAAAACCATAAAGGACTAACGCGATGTTATTTGATATTCCAAACAGTGAAATCTACCTTGAGGTTGATGCGCTCTAGGAGCTCCTCCACTGATGTGGGTTTGGGAGGTCGGCCCTTCCTCCTCCTCCTCACGGGCCTCTTGGGCTTTTCCTCTTCCTCGCTCAGCACATCCACATAAATAAACTTGAAGGTGCCCACTTTATTGTTGAGCAGGCCCATCCACGTCCCCATAGGCGGCTTACTGATGATGTCAATCACATCTCCACGCTGTAGAATCACAGAAAAGAAAACAGTTTAGATCCTATCGATTGAGTCAACAAGCGTGCACAACTAAAAACAAAGGTTGTCTACCTTGAGTTTGAGGGAGTCGGTGTCATAGGGGCTGGGAGTGAAATCTGTGTGGACTCGTGCACGGCCACAGAACGGTCCTCTGTAAGGCGGCTCTTCATCATCACCATCCTCTGACTTCACACTTTCTCTGTTACTTGCTGATGAGTCGGTGGTGCTCACAGTCTGACCACCTGAGCGCAGACACACATGCACATTTATATAAGCTGTAATATAACAGCCTATAAATCTGTCACTGGCCATTTTTCACCAAAAAGGCTGCCTCATACTGCACACAACACGGTCAGAATGCCTTCACAATCACACTAAGAGAACATCCATATCTATCAGCTGTAGAAAAACAGATTTGAAGTCATAGGTAAAAATTCTGCTTTTAATTTTTTTTCTGTGTTGGCGGCCAGTGGAAAGCTTCATCAGTTGTGTTACAAATCCTTAGAGGAGCAGAATATTTCAACTTTGTTGGAATCATGTCGATGTGTGGGAGAGAAAAGACATCCTACCTAATCATTCCCGTATGTTTGCCTGTATGTGTGTGCGTTATGCAGCCAAGCATTCAGTTCATGGTAAAATCAAAATGCTATATTTTATCCACATAAGACGTGGCTGTGTTGAAGGCGCTAAATAAGGTAATTCACACTGGCGAAAAACACATGAGTCAGCTGGTGATACTAGGTATAAACACTTAGTGTTCATGTGATGCCAGAAGCAGGAAGAATGAGCACCCTCTAGTGTTGTCCTTTCATCAAAATAAAGCGCTTGTTTATGCAGTATTACCTTTGAGCTACATGGCCATTCCTCAAAATGTAGGACTCAGAGTATGTGATGTAATAGCTTTTTAAAAGAGTATGTCTTACTCATCGAGCTCTGTCCGCTGAGTGAACTCCGCAGGCTTTCCACTGAGCCTCCGGCCTTAAGCTTTGGCTTCTCCAGAGAGTCGGTGTCAGGCAGGGGGGACTGTGGAGAACCAGGGGTTCCATCCGGACTGGACTAAAAGACGGAAATAGAGGGGGAAGATCCAGATGACAAGTGTAGATGAGACGAAAGGATGAGAGAGAAGAGAAGAAGACATAATGAAACAATGGAAACAATGACAGATTGTAGGTGGGGGAATAGGAAAAAGACATGATGGGGGTTTTCAGTGTTTTTTCCATCTCTACTGATGTCCAAAACAGGTGAACACATTCAAAACGGTTTCCAGTTATTAAAAAGCCCCAGGGTGTTTTAGTGTACAGAAACCCTTTTACTGTGTACATGTACTGTACATTGAGCTTGGCTGGCATGAGCATTATGTAACTGTATATGTACTTAAGGGATTGGCTAAGACCGTTCCTAGAACCTTTTAATTTGAAAAGGTTATGTCCCATTCATTTGCATAGATCAAAACACCAAGACAACATACAATGTACTGTCTGTGGTGCAAAATGAAGACGCATCCGCAGTAACTGTCCACATTTCAGTCATCCACTAGGTGGCATTGTGGCCTCTCAAATGACTTGGGACACTGTAAGGTAGCAATTAATTTTCCTTCTGTGTCTCTACTTGTCAAACCAGGATATGTGGGTCAAATTATTGAGACCTCCCAGATGAACAGATGTGCTGCTCTGCATCAAACTGAGGGGCTGGACAGGCCAACAGTAACGCCACTGGATGCCCAGAAAAATTAGGCCAGTGCAGAGGAGACAGGCCCTCTATTCTCTCACACTCTTTCACTCTCTGATTCCTGAGAATCAGCCTGGGGGAGACTTGCATCACTTCATGAGCTCAGTATTAAACACACACACTCCACACCCTAGTCACTGAGCCCAGGGAAGGAACAGCAAAGAGAAATCCAAATGTGCTTCATGTTTATTCTGTAACCAACACAAATATTCCCACCCACTCACAGCCTGTGGACAGAATATGTGGCATATTCTGCAAAAACATCCACTAAATGTTTATGATCTTTTATTACTTTGCAGTTGTGTTTGGCTCACAGTTGTAAGGATTAAATGCTTAATGTGTGAACCACTTATGTGTTCTCCATTTTAAGTAAAGTGTTTTAGCATAACTTTTCTACAAATAAACTTTATGTTTGCGTGTTTGTATCTAACCTGCTCAGACAGTGAACTGCTGTACTTCTTTGACATGCGTTTCCTCATCGTCTCCTTCACTGATTTCACTTTCTTGCCTAAAGAGATCCGAGATGTCGTGGGGGATTTCACCACCTCTCTGTATATCGCCTCCTGCTCTTTATTCTGTGGTTGAATGAAGAGCAGCAGAAGACAAAGGGGGATGGATCAGTAGAGGACACAGGGCAGAGAGATCACAAAAACATAGGAGAAAACAGAAGGTGATTCAATGTGACAGGAGAGTTCAGCCTGTGCTCTTAACATGCTCTGTAATTTTACAAGTTGCCAGCACTTACATTGGCCTCGGAGCCCGTGTTGACCACATGGAGAGAACGGTTAGACAGGTCAAAGCCTCCAAAGCTGCATGTTCTCTGTGGGGGAGCCAAAACACAATCAAATGAGTCACGCACAGAAGGTCACATTACAGAGCGACCCCACCCACACCCACCGAGTCAACACACAATGATTCATGCTTGGCACAACACAGGCAGTAGTTTGATTAATGTACATGGGTGTATGGTTTGTACATATGTGGGGGCATGATGTCATGTGGGACTGTGGACGGCCAACAGACATGATGTAACAAACTGTTATATGAACTTGTCTTTAGAGTTACTGCATAGCACTGGAGGTAAAATGAGCTGTTATATTGCTGGCTCCAAAGTGAAAAAACTCAACTAAATTAAAGCTTACTTGATGTGGCAAAGCTCAAATCTACAATTAACTTTTACAAGTAAACTTATATTCACTGCATTTCTGTATGCAAACATGCACAACATATGGGCTGGTTGCTAGGAGCCGACAACATGTTGTTCTCATCAGAAACATTTTCGTCTTACTCGCAGTAAGGGGTCAACAGTAAAACAGAGGGGGAAGCCCCGCCCCTTCAAAATACTTTTTGGATCCTGGTTGAATTGTACCATGATACACACTGAAATTTACTCCAATGAAAGCTGAATGAATTGTTCATTTTGGGGAATTTGTAGCATCACCTGAGAATTAGAAAAAATATATATAATTGAAGACCCGAAAGTTGCATAAGTGGCGTTTTTGTCACTATGGACAAAACCTTGTGGAGCTCTTATATAACCAATTAACTCTCCTTTCACAAAGCAGCAGCTTTTAACATGGCCAAGTTTGTTGTCTATTTCACATGTTTTAATTAGTTTTTAATTGATTTTGGAATCCAAGGCACATTGTGCCAAGTTTATGCTCATGGTGTTAAGAGAATAATCATTATGGGATGAATTGCAACTTTCTTTACTTTTGAAATGATGTAATTCATTGTACAATTCAACAGGACATTGATTACTGTACAAAACTTCCAAAATTCCATGTGGCCTTCTGGAAGGGGGAATTATGAGGAAAAACATCATATCAATAAACTTTTTGAAACATCCTTAAACTAAACACAAACAAACATGGAAACACAAACACATGCACATAAAGTGTTACAAGTTCAAATGGGCCACTTGATAGCATTTCTCTTCTACTTAATACATAAGCCATTAAGTAACCGCTTGACTTTACTCCCACAGACCCTGGACGAAGCCTCTCCGTATTAAGGCAACTGGTTTTGTATCACATGTCCAAAGCTGCATCCACACCACAGTTTCCCAGAAAAAAAGCAGTTTGGAGAACAAACATGTTTGTAAACACGTCCAAAAAGAATGTGATGGTGATGGAATGAACATGCACCCAGAAGAATCTCAGAGATAAAAAAAACAACTTAAAAAACATCTGCAATAGAGGCACGGGCCCAAAAAAGACAAAAAGCAACAACAGAAAAAGTGGACTCAGAGAGTTTTTGGATGAGAACGACCTCCGGTGATTTCACTAGAACACGATAGGATTCAGGTACCCTCAAAGCTGCAGGATAGCTTCACTACATCACCACCCTCTGCTGTCTTAACAACATACAATAC
>JAVQJX010127287.1:0-10425 GCA_036025115.1 Ambassis agassizii
AATATATATAAATAGATATATATATATATAGATAAATATGAAAAATAAAATATAATATGAGGTAGAAGTAAAAAGACAAAATGAGGCAAAAAGGAATAAAATGGGATAAAGAGTCCAGTGCAAACAGATCAAGTATTTTAATTGTTTTAAAGTGTATTTAAAGTGTTTAAAGTGTTTAAAGTGTGATTGACGGAGCTTGTGAGTGAGTGACTGACAGGAAGTGCTAAATATTCCTTTGAAGCACCTGTCCTTTGCTGACAGTTCCCAGAATTACAAATAGGAAGTGTACGTTTTATTTCTCCCCGGTTCAGATGGCTAGCTCAGAAAATAAATGAAAATGTTCTCAGAAATGACAGAAACTGGTCTACAGTACTTAATGGCAAATAGATAGAATAATTAAACCTAAACTTTTAGTCAGTGGGCATTGTTGTCTCTTGTAGGTGATTCATTATCTTTTCTTTTTGACCCTCGAGGCACATTTTTTAACACCTGTGATTTTGTTTGTGAAGATTTGTTGCTCCATGAGCTGAACTCACTGCACAGGTTGGTTCATTTATCACCCCTTTGTTGTGCTTTGTCTCCAACAACTTCCTATAACTACTTGCCAAAATGTGGCATTAACATTTACATTTTTTTCTTTCTTTCTTTTGTAATTTTATGTGCCTCTTGTAAGCCATTGATGAGCTCACATAAAGTTCATGAGGTTCATAAGTCTGTTTTACAAGGAGCGGATCAGCAGATGCATGCTGACTCACACTGCTAGTTCCTTGTGTTATATATTTATATTTATATCCCAGCTGCCTGTGAGCTATTCTTAATGAACAACTTTACTGTTTCCTTGTTGATATAATTTTCTTTTTTATTATCTGACTCTAATACATTCAGTCGATAGATGCTCATTTTCTGTTTGTGTAGTTTTTGAGATCATTTGCCTGAAGGTGCCTTTAGGGGATGTCAGTAAATTACAGCAATCTTTGATTAAATGAACTCAAGAGACACTGAGGTGTTTTCTCTCTCCACACACACACACACACACACACACACACACACAATAATGTGATGTTTGTTGCTGTTACCTGGATTGGAGATTGACCTTTTTTTCATTTGATTTGTTGTGTTGTTGATTTTTTGTGGCAGAAGGTATAAACTTTGGCAGAAACTTCCATTCTCATGGGGTGCCCTCATGTGAAGGAGGTTTCTGATAAAACGTTTGATGGGAGAGTACAGACGAAATCACAGCATCTGACAGCTTTAAAGCAAGCAGTTCAGTTGGATGTTGACAAGAATGAGCGAATGGAGCTTTGAGGTTGTGACTGTGAGAAAGAATGTGCAAGGAGACGAATATCGGGTCAGTGGTGACGGACAAAATTTGATTGAATTTGATGTAAGTTGTGCATCCTTTTTAACGTGAATTGCATGGATGTGATGGTGACATATATTGTGTGAAACGAGAGTAGTAACGCTCGTTTCACACAATATATGTCACCATCACACGTGGAACTTTTCATCTCTTGAAAACCACATCAAATCTGGTTGAAAGCTGCTGCTGTGAGAAAGCAAAATAGTTATTTTTATTATGCACGGTGAGCTATTTTACAACAAATTAAAACTTTTTGTGTTGCTTAAAGTGAATCCATCTATCAGGGATCCATCTGTTTTGAAGTTTTTCTTTTAATAACTACTCTTTTTTTTAGAGAGTACCTGTCAGCTACTGTCATGTGTGCTGGTCTTATGTGGACACGCCTGTCTTGATTGCTCTGTCCTCACCTTTGTGACTCCTCATTAAAGCCTTTGTCATCCATGCACTGCGAGGTTTTAAGATATGACTGCACTTCCTCTGCAGGCTGAATTATCTTGAAAATACGAGAGTCTGTAATGTGGCAGCATCTGGCGTCTTTTGGAGGTTGCAGAGTCCTGAATTTATAACGAGGTCCCAGCAGCCATGATGTGAGATTATAAATTCACCATAATGTACCAGCAAGGGGGAAAAAAAGAGGGAAAATGCATCACTAAGAGTCTTGATGTCCTATAAAAGGACCACTGAGATCGTCTGTGAGAGCTGAATTAACACCACATTGTGGGCATCCTCCTTTATTGGCGACCTTATAGGATAAAAGTATAAAACTGTTCCCTTCACAGTTATTTTCTCCAGCGGTGCAGTTTTCTCTTGGAAGAGTCCCATTTTCAGAGGTAGCCTTTTTTTTTTTTCTCACACATTGGTCTGTATAGATCTTCTATTCCTGTTTGAGTTAGGATGCTTTCACGGAGGAGCTGGTTCCCTGCTGCTCTGTGCTGTGCTGTGGGGACATAACATAATCTTTTTTTTTCCTTATAGGAGAATGCCTCAGACTTGAAAGTATATATGCAGCTCTGAGAGTTCTGTTGTTTAGAGTTCACAGGAGCCAAATATTTTGGGTTGCTGCATATGAAAATATGTGAAAATGACTTGACTGGGCTGACAGCAGCACTATAGTGTAGAGGATAAAGAATGCAGTCAATAGGAGTGGTGTGAAACTGCCATAATGCAAACCGAATAATGAGGAAAGAACAAACAGGATTTATTTGCTTTATTTTTCTGCAGGTGTTATGCGATGCTCTGCTGGGAATCAGGTAGGCGGTGGGAGGATGCACTCGCCTTGTTCACATCATTGGTGTAAATGTCAGCAGCCAACAAGGGTAAAAAAAACTGACTGTGCAGATAATTATAAGGCAACAAACCACAAAAAAATATAACATTAAAATGAATATGTGAAAACATAGTATTGATTTGAAAGTTTTTCTAGTGTAAAAATCAAACCCTGAAGCTCCACAAGGTTAAGTGTCACTGAGTAATGTGAGCTACTATATGATGCTTTTAACAAGTAAGTTGACCAGCAGGACAACCATCCCAGAAAAACAGTCAAGTATTTATGAGGGTCAAGGAGAAAGGTTCAGCAGCTTGGGAATTACTTCATTTTTTATATGTCCAAATACTTCCAGACAAGACAATGGTAGATTAATTGTTTCCTCCATAAAGTCCTCTCTTGGTAAAAGACCATTAATGAGTCTGATTAAAGACTTGCGGGCTTGTTAATTACCCCCTCTGTAATGTCCAGACAGTGAAAAACCGCCTCTGCCTGCAGTCTGAAAAACTTTCATCACTCTGTGAGACACATGGAGGCGTGTTTTCTCCGAGGCCGTATTGATGACCTTAAAGTACAGTAACGATCTGTGACGAGCTACATGGTGTCGCTGCACCCACACGTCCTTAACCTGTGATTTAACTGCAGTATTTACTCTTCTGCCAGCTGCATGGCTGAAGGAGTCACAGCAGGCCAGAGGGCGAGGGGGACGTGACTGGTGATTGAGTTGGCCGTGCTGACAGCTGGCAGCACGGCTGAACGGAAGCAGCTTGTTACTAAATCAGCAGCACTCGTTGATTGATAGGGTTTTTACTGGTAATGCACATACAGAACAATTTGATAATACAGACTCGCTGATTTATTTTAATGACCGTGGAATGCAATGACTGGTCACTGGCCACAAAAACCACAAAGAGATGAGTTTCAGTCATCCAAACGCTGTCTGAGAGGCAGCAAGGCAGGATTTCACACACATACAAAGACAGCTCAGACAATATAAAGATAGTATATGTTTTTATTTTAGTTGCAAATCACTAGAAAGTAGACTTTTGATTAGATTGTACAAAGTAGTCTGTGCTGTTTATTTCTTCCGTTTGGATAACTGTAATTCTTTTCACTCTCACAGTTACCCAGAGGTCAATTACTTGCCTCCAGCTTAAGCTGCCTCGAGGCTTTAGGAGATCCAATCCCCCCACTCCTATTCCAACCCTTTTTGGAGCTAAAGTTATACATTTACTAAACAAAAAAAGAGGAAAAAAGAAAACAAAGCCATCTAATCTACAAAATTACCCCACTCTCCATCTCCTGCTGTTTAAAGTGCCTCACAACAACCAATGAAATGAACAAAGCTCAAGGAGTAGCCACACAAAGATGATCACACAAACACACCCCGGTTAACAGATTGGGTGTGTTTGTTTTCTGAAGAACACGTGCTGCAGCTTGCTGCTAGAAAAAGACTCAGTCACTCAGGAGGAGAGACAGGAAGTGACACCTGTCCTGATTGAGAGGTGACAAGCATGAACTGTTAACCCCGACAAACGGAGACAGAGTGTTAACATTTGACTTAAAAAGTGTTATGATCCCAGCCCCAGATAAACTGCTGATACTTCCCACACACAGTGGTCCCTCAATCCTTTCTCAGTACATCAGATCCAAACAATTCTGTAGCTGCTTTGATCTGAGTCAGTGAGGACCTTTAAAACATTTCCATTTTATGTAATAATTATAGAATTTTTATCATCCACTCATGGTTATTATCATGTATTATTTAGGCTGAGATTGCTTTGATTGTTCCTGTAGGGAAAAGACTGTAGCGTGAACATTTGATTTCAGCATTGAGCTGTCATTAATAATCCATAAGATTATTGATGCAATCTAGGAGACTGTATTGATCTGGTATCTCACACACTTAGTCAAACAATAGATAATGTGAGACTGAAACAAGCCAACAAACAGTCCATGCAAAATGTCTTGGAAACAGCACATCAAGATCTGTTTTTGTCAACTCAGATTGAATATGAGGAAATGACCTCAGTGTTAACCTACAATGAAGAAACAACAATGATTTAGAAAAGATCAGAACCGCAGACCTACCACAGAGACATCATATTTCCTCTCTGACAGTTTAGACTAAATGTGGAAATGATATGCTTTTGCAGAGGTGACATTTATTGCAAATCTGTTGTATTGTATTGCGTTAGATTGTGCAGGTGTTGATGACACTTTGTGTGTCCCCCTGTTCATCAGCATAGTGCTGCTGTGCTGTCTGTGAGCTGAAAAAAAAAAAAGCCCTCTGGGATGCATTTATGCAAACATGGTGGATAATGGTTTTCTGCCTGGCATTGTTGGCTCTAAGTGGCTGCAGCTTCGTCGGGCGTTCTGCTCTGCTGTTCGGCCTGTGGAGAGAAAGCAGCTGATAATGATCAGTTATCCACAAACTGCCCCACTCTTTTGTTCGTCGTCCTCGTCTCTGGTTCTTTTTTTTCCCTCTCTTCTTTCTCTTCAGTCTTAACTGACACATTGATGGATGTGGCTGCACATACAGACTCCTACATCCCACATTCAGTATTTGCCTTCACAAAAAGCATTTCCTGCAATTTATTTTTATTTATAACTCCATGACCTCAACAACGTACTATTATCTTTATAATACTGCCATGTTGCTCAGGCTCAATTCTGAAAGGAATACTGATTCATTTTTTGACAAAGATAACGATGTCAGACAGGAAATGATCACTGGGGGGAGCTAGCATGCAGTTGAAGTTGCTCACACTGTTTATTGACAGTAAAGAAATGGCTGTATGTCGGTCGCCCTTCCCCCTTGAGAATAGAGACGGTGTCAGTTGTTTGTTTTTATTTTTCCAAAAGAAGTTTAGGAGACACAATTAATCTGCATCCAAGTGCTGGATACAGATATTGCCTCATCTATCTGGTAGACTACATAATTAAGATGAATATGAATGAAAATAAGTCAATGAGCTGATAAAATCTGTGAGCATGTGCTGAAAAAACACTGTGCTGGCACGCGCTGACCCAATATGACTCTGTTTTATTTAGCTTATCCAATTAAGCTTGATTGTCTGTTGTTGTTGTTGTTGTTGTTGTTGTTGTTGTTGTTTTGGGAGGTAATTGTTGCCAAGAACCTACATCTAATGTGTGTGTTGAATCTTTCTTCTCTTAAGAGCTTGGCTGCTCTCTACAGCACACCCTATGTTTTGTTATCCATTCTTGTAAATGGCTGACTCATGTCATAAACTTTTTGTGCAGCTAATTGTCAGGAGTTTTTCCTCCTCTGACAGTCAGGTGATAGTTAAGTTTTCACAGAGTGACTGTGGAAAAAAAAAAAAAGCACACAGTGAAAACTGATAATAAAGGGAGGACACAGACTGTCACACAGTGAGGATTAAACCGTAAACAGGCTTTCTGCTCGTGTGTCAGTGGAGCTGTCCACAGCCGTGGTGCTGAAATCAGTCTTGGCAGTGAGCTGGTCATGCAGCTCCCTCAGGCCATGTGTGGAGCTGTGCAGTGACAGCAGCACCAAATGCTGTGTTTGTTACCGTGTATGGCCTTTTGGAGTTTTAAATTCTTTTGCACTTCACTTTCAATACTTATTGCCTATTCATTTCTTTCTATTTTTCTGTCCTGTCCCTGTAAAGCTTCAGAAGGGTCAGCCATGTAGCATGTCCAGTGTATCTGCTGCTAGATACAACAAAACTCATCGTATCTGCACTTGCTTTACTCTGCATGTTGTCAATTTGAAGGGTTTAAACACTTACATTCCACAATACAGAATCATTTTTGGTCTTCTGAATATCCTCTTGGGCTACGGGACAAAGCAAACACACAATATCACTCACAACCTTGCAGAAAGGCTTTCTAATATGTGTTGAACACAAATTCGAACCTAACCAAAGTATGACAGCGAATTGAAAATAAAACTGACCTTCTAAAAGTGTGTGTACAAACACCTTGTGTTTTGCCTTGCGTGACTTCAAGCTTACTTCATTCAAGTCACATTTATCCATGTAACTGTTCTTAACAAACATTATTGTTATCACATCAAGTGCAGCTGTGCTTAACATTTTATGGCTTCTTTTGTTGATCGTTTTCACACATTTACACACTGTTCTTTGCACTGAATTTGTATCAGTGCTTGAAGCTGACACGAGATGCCAGGCATTGGCAGTGCTGGTACAAACTCAAAGAATAACACAGACATAGTGCCAAGTACATACATGATGAACTCAGGAGTAACAATGGTCACGTGAGAGCACAGGGATTTTGAAGTGATGTGTCCTTTAAAGATGTGAATGAAGAAGGTTAGGAACAGACTCATCATGTTGTTAAATGTAACCTGGGCTGAATAGAGATACTGTTTCCCAGTGTCTGGCTGCATGTCCTCCTTTCATGTACATATCTTTGAACACATTTACTTCTCTGGAATCATTTCTGTTTATCATTATAAATATGCATGGTGAGATGTTCATTTATATAGCTATCACCAACATAAAGCAATAATTACTGCTTGGGTGGTATTATACTAGCTAGTCTGCACATTAGGCTGTGACCTTTTCATTCACGCTGATACAAAACATCTCTTCCTCTGTGCCAGTTACCCACATCACGGGCTTTTCTCTCATTCTTATCTGAAATTGTTTCTTTCCTTTCACTCCAACAGATGACTGGTTCAAAAGGCCAGGAGCACTGTTACAGACTGTGCATGACTTCTGAAGGAAACACTCTCACTAGCATGAGAGTGCTCTTTGTGTGTGTGCAGCACAAATAGGCAGACAAGCTGTGCTAACAAGAATGCGGATGGTGTGTGTGCAGATATGTGACACACGGTGAGAGAGTAACAGTACAAACAATGTTTTGTTATAGAAACTGGAACTATTTTCTGCTCAGTGTGGGAGGACGGTGCTTCTCAAGAGCAGGGCCAGCAGCAACCCCTTTGTTTTATTGGCAGACGATATATGATTTTCTTATGGATATAGACATGCTATTCATTTTTTTCTCTCCTATTCCCTAAACTGTAATGTAAAGCACATTGTCAATCATCAATGTGTTCCAACTCTCAGAAGATAAGACTAAAAATCTGGACAGAACCACACTGATACCTGCAAGTATTTTGTTCTTGCATTGATTCGTGTTTCCATTTCCTGTGTAATGGACTTGCCAGTAATGAATGCCCATCCTGATCTGATTCAAACTGACAGGACTCCATATTATCAGTTGATGTGTGCTGTGAGCTCTGCAGTAGGAAGTGGAGTCTGGTATAACTAAATATAGGTCCAGGTGGAAGGACAGAACCTTGAGCTCTCCTCTGTATTGTTGTGAGGGGGAGAAAAAAGGAAGCAATGTAAACCACTGCAATTTCAGACAGAAGAGGAGTCAAGGCTTGTACACCTGAGGCTGCAAAGTTTGGAGTGGTTTTCTTCAGTTTAGTCTGATGTTATAGCCACTTCCTTCTGAAAATGAAATAGTATTTTAAATAAATATGTTGGATAATTTGATGCTTCGGGACTGGGAGGATGTCTCGTTATCCGGTTTTTGTGCGTAAAATGGTAAACTGGTAACTCCAATTACGCACGTTTAAAAAAACAAAAAAACAAACGTCTTTTGAGAGCCGATTGAATTGTTTGTGATGACGTTCTGCATAGGTTAACGGAACCTCCCACAGCTCTCTGCACATCAGCTGCTGAACTCTGCGCCGTCTGTAGCCACAGTCATTATTTTTGCAAATCACTGGATATCCTTGAACACTTTGCGCGCAGCTCTCCCTCTCTCTCTCTCTCTCTCTCGCTCACTTCTCCTCACTCTCCCGAGTATGTGAGTGTGTGTGTGAGTTTGCGTCCCACCGCTCTGCTTCATTATTCTGGCTACCTGTGAGAAGTGGACGTCGGCGCGCGCTCTTCCTCCTCTTCTTCTCCCTCTCCCCTTCATGGTCATATCATGACTTCTGGAAAAGACGCGAACGGTCCGGGGAAAGTGGTTCCGCAGCAGGATCCGGTAGGTCTTCTGATTATCGCGCGTATTATTCCCTGCGTGTTTAGTCTCTCCTGTGTGGTGCAGTGGTGGTGTTAACAGCTGATTTTTACCGAGATAAATCAAAGCCTGGTTTCTGTTCCTGCATTTTTATCATTGCTTGTGTTTTGAATTATTATTCTGGCTGGTTATTCGGGTTTACTGCAGCTTGGATGTACAGTATGAAACACCTCTAAACTTCTGCATGAATATTTAATGACCTCCTATTGTAACCTCAACCTACAGGTGTAGCTTCTTTACCATAACAGCCTGTTGGTGTCCTGTTTTCACGAACAATTTGGCTCAGGAACAAACAGTGCACACACAGTGTAATTGTGTTGTTCCTGGAGTAGCAAAACATCTAAACATTGTGTGGGTGTTAATTGTTAATTGGGGTTCATTGAGTTTAATTTGTGCTCTAGATGAGGCTATAGGGGGCATTGTGTAGACACACAGTCCACTTATGGGTTTCCATAACTGCCACTGATATGACAATTTAGGTACTTCACCAAAATACACTCCTATTTGCTTGTATGGACTGAGGACGTGTTCAACAACAATAATCCCATAATAGTTGCATAACAGCTGTTGATTGTGAAGTATTTGTGTTTTTATAAATGCTGCCCTGCCCATGTTTGAGGTGAAGGTTCCTCGCTGTTAACTGCTGAATGGACAGGACACAATTAAATTTGGTATTTGTCAACGTGGGAAAGAATTTGGTGCATTTTACAGTTGATTTGGCACTTTTTTTTAAGTGTGTATTTTTGCATCCTGTTGTTATGAAAGTGGGACAGAAAGGCAGATTTTTAACCATGTTCAGATAAAAAAAAAAAAAAACAGGGGGCTGAGCCCTATTGAAGATTGAAGGGGAAATTGGATGTCAGACTTGAAAAAAGGTTGAGCTTACAGAAAGTGAAATCCACCCATGCTCATCTGCACATCAGTGTGACTCCCATAACACACATTTATTACTGCACAGCAATCATTTCATGTTTGTTGAAAGGGAATGATACACATCTGGTGACTTTCATATCTGAGCTACCTTGACTGTACTGCTTTCTGTTGAAACATATACCGTTCTCGGCGACACTGTGTAGGTTCAGCGGTGACCTTGCCTGTTGGTAATATCAGTTTCAGAAGCAAGTGTCTGTTCTTTAATGATGCAGGGAGATGAAGATATCATAGCAAAGGAAAGACCATGCGGGCACCAGGCGCATCTGAGGTCTGAACTACACACCTCTGCAGTGTCACGGCTGCTGACAGTGGCTATAATGCAGCTGGAAAGCGCGATGAACTCGCCTTGGATAGCTTAATAAATGGAATGCTTCTTAACATGCTACTGCCCTCATTAAGGAAGGGGATGCAGGCTTAGTAAATGCACCTCAGCATTCTTTATCTGACACGCCATCACTGCCGCTTTTGTTGCTGATCATGGTGCTTTTGAAGGCTCACTGAAATTGCACAATGTTTTGCTTCACTCTGATGCTCAGTTTGTTGTTTATGATCGTATCTGCTCCATTACTGGCTGCTTTTCAACGTCACAGCATTTGTCTCATTCAAGGCAGCATCTGTTTTTTTCTTTTACACTGTATTCCATTTCTAACAGCAGAGTGGTAACACTGTCATTTAAAACACTAAAACCATCCAGACTGAAAGAACCAAAGGTGACACACGCATCAAAAAAATGGATGAGATGCACAGCTTTAAAGACAAACCCTGCTGTCATTATGTCTATATAGATTTTATGTAAACTTTCATCTTGATCCATTTAGTCTGCACA
>JAVQJX010127394.1:0-13942 GCA_036025115.1 Ambassis agassizii
AATAATAAACAAAAGAACAAAATATTCATTAATAAATAACTTTCCTTTATTAGGTTTCAAATGTTCTTCTCATGGAACCATCTGACCCTCAAACATCATCATGTCCTCAGGTCCTCTGGCTCCGTCTCATAACATCTGTGTCCATGTTAGCTCAAACTCAAAGCATGAATATGGATTTTAAAAAAAAAAGATATGACATTAGAATATGAAGGGCACTCAGAATGCATGTCCCTGAAGGCATCACAGAGTTATTGTAATGAAGCACGCTGGCATGCTGCTGCAGCTTCACATAAACCCTTGTAAACAGGTACAGTATAAAAAGGTATTTACTAAGCTGTTAAAATTCTTTTCTCTCTTCCTTGTTTTATTGCTTTCAGATGTGTATCAGCACCACAATAAGAGCCCCGTTCGGATTAAACTCAGGAGCAGTAACAGTGTTGGTGTTTGTCCTCTATGGTCCATCAACACGTCCTCAGTCCTCACAGCCTGGAACGCGTCCAGTAAACGAAACATGTGACTCACTGACATGTTAGCTGACTCATACAACAATGTGGAGCTCTGCAGACATTCCGACATTTTTAACCAGTGTTTCCAAATGTTCTTGATCCACTTCCAGGACGTCTGGTTTGCACTCAGATACACCTGTGACCAAACTTCTCTTCATGTAGTCTCATTCAAGGAAGACACAGCCAAACATGGACGCCTCTCATCCTAAAAGAGAAGTGTAGTTTTAGTTTCTCTCAGGGAAACTTGACCACAGGTGAAAACAAAACAGGTGGTGGTGTCAGGGGCACTGAAACCTCGGTTACCTTGGATTTCTTACATCCATGTTTTTGTTTGCATAAATAAACACTACAACATACAGATATAAAAAAAATACAATATATTTTGTTACTGTATTTTCTTACAGAATAATTATTTATATTGTACAACCAACAAATGTTTTCAGAGAGAAGCCATTACTGTTTGTTTCATTTCAGCTAGCATTAGCATTGCTATCATCATGTCAATCAAAACATGCAGCACACAAGTACACCGTGTACCACAAGGTTGCTTGTCACCCAGCAATAAAACAAACACACTGTTAACTCATCACCTGTCAACAAAACAGTCTTCAGGTAGCTTCTCACTCAGCAGCACACCTTAGCATCAGGCTAAATTACACAGGGTAGAGTTCCTCTTTCTGTCAGCCAATCAGATTTAAATACACACTCTGACTACATGTGTGACTTGACATGATGTCACTAAAAAAGCATTACAGTATGGGACCTTTAATACCTCACACACACACACACACACTACAAACATGTGGTCTGCTACCACATTAATGACGCTGTCAATTACCACAGGAGGGGGCTGCAGTATAACACACCGACAGCTCCTTTTAACACACACATATATGCCCTCTCAAAGCCTCACACATGTCTGAGATAAACACAAGTTTAATGCCTGACAGTGACCTCATACATGTGGCACTGGTGCCAAACAAAACCTGTTCTGTCAGTGATGATGGAGCTTACTGGGACTATTTGATTTCATAGGAAGCAGTTTGAAAACACCAAAAATCATGCAGAGACCACAAGTGGACACAGAAAATGTGATTCATTTTGCATCCGGTTACACTCTGTGCAGTCCTTCTACACACACATGCACACATTTCCAATTTTTTCGCATGTACACTGTTTCCAGAGCATTCCTGGCAAAAGCTGGCTAACCGAGAAATGTGACGCAGAGTCTAGTCCTGAAGATACGCCACATTTTATAAAGGCAAGCATCTGTTTCAGTAAAAAGCTGGGCTCCTGGTGAGATGCCAGCTGCCCCTCAAACCTTTTCCTAATAATCATAACCTGACACTGGCAGGACTGGAAGCAGCACCTGACACCTGACGCTGTTTGTGCATGAATGTGTTTGAGGAATCTGGCGAATACCTCAGCCTCTGGGGAATGCCAGTAATCCTGAATGATGCTTTTCCTTTCCACTTTGGATGGAGCATGATTCATTTGTTCATTTCATGTCAAGAGTAGCAGCATTAATCATACCTGACAGGGTCTGACAGAAGTTTTTGGTTTGGTAAAATCAGACTTTGGGGGGGTGGGGGGGGGGCTGTTCTTATGTTTGGCTCTTTCTACCCGACCTCTGGCAGAGCTTTCTTGTGTTTGTCAGTAATGAGGCAGTGCTGCTTTTCTGAAGGTCTCATCACTGAACATGTATTATTGAGCTTTTCAATTTACACACACTTGGAAGAAAAGTCTGCGGTGTCACAGTCAGAGAGCACACACCCAGCAACAACATGTCGAGCTATTTCTGGGCCAGACACTCCAGAGAGATGTGACACGTTGAGTGAGGCGGGGGTAAAGCGCAGGCCAGCGGGTGTATGAGAAAGCTGATAACAAGCTGAGAGGAAGCTGATGCTGTTTATCAGGACTTTTTGCACAGCTAGAATCACCAGGCCGCGCGGTCATTGAATTATGCAGCCATACAAACAGCTCTGAGCGACCCCTTTGTTCCTCTGAGGGTGAAAGGAGGTGAGAGGTTTTGTGGTAGTGGTAGTGGCGGTGGGCAGAACTGCCAGTCAGTTTTGGCTTCTGAGGCCGTGTGGAGGTTTGTCAAAAGGAACGCTGATGGCTTTTAAAGAGCTGCAGGCCACGACTGGATGGGTAATTTTCATACTTTTGTGATTTGGTTAGAGGCCAAAAGCAACATGCTGGAGGCTCACTCTCTCTGAAACAGGATATTGGGTTAGTAATGGCTGTCAGGGGACCAACAGAATGACATAAATGTGAGGCTTTTTTCACACATATTACTGAGAGCGAAAAGAAGTCTCGGCATGTATGAAACTCATTTTAAATAAGACAGTCAGGCACATGTTGGATTGATATTGTGAACATGGCTCAAAGTTTAGGTTACATTTCACAAAGTGTGGTGGGAAAGCAAGCGCGAGCGGAGTCCTTGAATATATTAAAGATTCCACATGTAAAAGTTTGAATAAATAAAAGTGTATTAGCTCAACTGAGAGTCAAAACAAACCACTAAAAAATACAAAATATTTGACCAACAAAGTTCATGATGTCCAAAATACCAAAATACTTGGTAAGCTAATGCTAAAGAATGCTAACCTTAGATTAGCTTGCTACGTAATGAGCAGTTAGTTGTTATTAGGTTTGGGCAGCAGATGAATAAGCAACAAGCTGACTTCTAAGTATTACAAGAGCACCAGTCAAACAATTCACCTTTTTTGCACCTTATTGTGACATAGGCTGAATCTGAAGCTCCTTTCAGCTTCACCAGCTTTTATAGCAGATTTCAGTTTGATGTTTAGCACACTGGCAGTAATGTTCTGTTCACACTTTGTTCTCTTTTACAGCAAAACTTGGATTACCTGCCTGACCAACAAACTTTCACTCCCACCTTGTGACATAAGCACAACAGGCCAGGGACACTTTTGGCTAACCTTTTAACCTCAGTTCTTCACATTAAACTGGAAGTCTGTGTCTGTGTCTGTGCACCAAAGATCCAAAGTAAGCGCTGAATGAAGTGAGGACGTGTGAGACGGTCCCTTGTTTCACACATTTTAAGAAGTGTGATGTCTACATGCAGAGAGAGGAATCTGCATCTACTAGCTCCACACTACTGTTCTTGTATCAGTGACCACTCTGTAATCCTTTCAGAACATTATCTCTTTGGTGTTTTTTCTTCTTTGTCTGCCATCAAATTACATGAAATTATACTCCAATATAATAGCCTCAATTTGAGCTCTGCTGGGTCTTAGCCTTGCGGTGACACCTTACCTGGGCTTCATAACAGTATCTGGCAGCGGTATTAACCCCCACCACGGGGCTCGGCCTGGCCGAGAACTTGGAGAACTCTTCCTAATAGCCGTGTAATCAAAGCCAATTAGTAGCCAATTAGAGGCAGGGTTTCACCTATGAGGTCAGCGTCATCGATGCTCCCCAGCTTATGGTTTTATAAATCATTTCTGTGCTTATTACAAAGTAATAGTACAAAAAAAATACATTTCTTCTTCTCCTCTTGAAATGAACCACTGCTAGTAAAATAAGAGCGCTGCAAACACCAGGTCCTATGGTGCTCTTTGAGGCACAGATGTGTTATAAATCAGACGGGGCTATGTATAGACTGAGATTTGAAGGTCTTGAAACAGTTTCATGTTATGTCATGTAACAGCCACAAATCAGCCCAGAGGCCACCAAGGCGTACAGTAGTAAGTTTTTCTAACAGGCTAACAGAAAGGCTCCGGTGTTGATGAAAAGACATGACATGACATTAAAAGATACGGTCTGGCATGGCTGGTGAGTGTCCTTTACCTCACAGATTCCTGTGATACGGTTAAAGTAAATTCGGGCCTTGTTGTATATGCCTTACAGAAGTATACTGTTTATTTAACATCTCCAGCGTGCTGAGTTATGACTAGTAATGATTACTCAAATGCCCAGTGTTTGGGCTATTGTACCAGGAGTGCCTCCAAACAGGCCCACTGGTGTTTATTTGAATTTTCCATTTTATATTGCCACGTGTCATTAGGCTGTTTAGAGTTTACTCTGAGTGATGGATCATTTCCTTCACCCCTCTCCACTCCACAAAAAAAAAACAAAAACTGCTGGATGGCGCAAGCTTGCCCTAAAGGTGCAGAATGTGTGTGTATGTGTGGAGATAATGGCACCAAGAGTGTGTGACAGATGTCTCATTTCATTACAGACCAAACCTATACAATCACTGCAGTGTCTGGCTCAAGAAAGACACACAAAGCAACAACACAAAAAAGCCCACAACTTCTCTTAAAACACAGTGCAGCACTGATCTGTCCTCACCCGTCCTCGTGTTTGGTCTTCAGTTTGATCACACCTGTGTTTAGTTTTGTGACTGCCTCCTTAACACTTGTGAAGTTATTGCATTGACAAGATTTGTACACACACACATAAACACCTGCCAGAACTGCTGAGATGACACACACATACAACATGACTACAATGCCTGTACGATTACATCACTCTGAGAGAGTTTTAGCCTCTTTTAGCTTATTGTTTTGGTTTTGCAGCAACAACAAGCTACGATGCTAATGTTGGTCTACCACTGATGCTTATGAGCACGAGGACAAAGTAAAGCCACATCTCTACATGCTCATGCAGGCAGGGACTCATGATGGTAGTCAAAAATGGTGACAGCAGAATCCCCTGTTTGCATGCTAACTTCTGTGTCTATATCAGTCCTGTGATCAGATGACATCAGTAAATATTCACATGTTCATGTTTTTTCACCGATGATGATGTGTTGAGCACTCCTGAAAAGACACAGATAGCAACAAGCTAACCTTTTTAAGATTTTTGCAGTGATGAATGAAAATGTTCTAGTCTGTGTAAATAATTAGTTGTTTGCTAACTTAATGGGATCTTTTTCCTTAAGATGCTGTGTGTGCTCCTTGATTAGCCGCTCAGCCTGTCAGTGTTCACCTGAGCAATAGAACAAGAAAGAATGACAGCAGATGACACTGAATTGATGAAGATTCTCTGTCAGGTCAGTTTCATTCAAAGGTTTGAAGCATTGGTTTGACTTATGGTTGTTTCGTCTGTGCGTCTATGTGTCTGATGACTGGATAACCACTATGAGACTACAGAGAAGCTGTGGTGGTGTTACTGTGCCCGTAGTTTTCCAGCTTTATACTCTTGTCTTTGCACCCACACATCTTTTTAAATCTAAACCTGCTGTTGCTTAGATCAGGTGCAGGATTAGAGAACTGTAAATCAGCGTAGCTAATAGTGTATATTTCTACATTATTATGATGAAATACACATTTAACTGTGTATGAACTGTAACTACTGTAGCTGATGGAGCTTTGCAGTGTTTCTCCTCAGCCCTGAAACCAGCCAGTCAGATGAGAAAAGAATCATAAATTAGTTTCCCCTGTAATCACCGCGGCCTGACTGGCTGTCCCAAGATGTCCTCCTAGATTTAAAAGCAGCGGCGTAATGTTTATTTTGGCTGAAGAAGAAAATGCATCAAACTTCATTTGATGTATTAAAGACACGGCTGGACGTTGTTTACACACGCAGGTGAAAGCTCGGCAGATGAAATCCTATTTTCTCTCCTGTTTGATGTCAGCGCTTTGAAGGCAAAAATCAATCCTAAATCAAGATAAGAGTTCAAGGTCAAGGGTTTGTGGAATCACTGTGTGCTTTTACTGTAAGTAAAGTGGGTGCTAAATATCAAATAGCATGTGAATGAATTCATTGTAATTTGATTTCCCATGGAGCAAGTGAGTATTATATAAAAAAAACAACTTAAACAGACTGTATCTTTTAAATTCTGTGCAAAACAAGTTGTAATTTATTGGTAATTTGATAGTTTTTAAATGTTGTCATCCTATCAGGGAAATTGAAGTGAGTAATCTTCTGGCAACCGGTGCTGCTGATAGATAACCAAGTAGAAATCTTTTTTTTTTTTCAGCAGTTTGAGCCTGTTTCATGGGAAATGAGAGCATGCTTATTTTTGAAAGTCATGCCTGACACAATGCCTCCTCTGCTTCATGTGCGACTGGGTGTGATGAAACACATTTTGAGAGCTCATTATGCACACCAGTTATGTCATGAAATATTCATGTCATTTGTGTGTGTGAACGGTGTGATTGCACGTCTTCTAAAAATAAAAGATTTCAGTCATTTGTATAAATTCACCTGCAAATCTTTGAAACGAAACAGCCTGAAAATGTGTATGCACGATATAGCGGCTGCAACATAAACATGACGTGGCTGCACATGTTAACACGGGATTCTTTGATGCTATTTAAAGTGTGAAACACAATAAACGTGTCGTGTTTTTGCAGACAAGGGCCTTGTACCGTTTGCTATATGTCACAAAGGCGTTGACAAGGCTATAATAAATCTAATTTCAGGACTCTGGATTTTTTTAATGACGTAAATCATTCATTTTTAGGAAATTTTGTATAAAAAAGTTTTTTTCTTTCAGTCTTTAGCTGCTAATATCTTTGCTTCTCATATACAAAGCACTGCATGCCGTCCCTGCTAAAGACATTAAGACAGTGTGGAGGGAGTCTGGCATATGTGTTTAGTTAGTGGGTTTGGGTTTAAGCTTGTGGGAGCAGTCAGTGCAATGGAGGAACATGAGGAGTCCAAATCCACACTGTTAAAATAAAATTCAAATTTATTACAACTTTAGTCTTATTTACATACTTTTGGCCTCCGTTCCCATCAGTTATTATAACACTGTACTCATGAAAGTAACCGCTGAGATGTGGGAATGTGGCGTCTCTGCTGTCATGCAGTCCATCCAACCTGCCAAATGAATTTAACCAAATTACCCCAAAACTACTTTATTTACTGTCAATACACATTGCGCATGTGTAAACAGCCGTGGCGAGCGTGGCAGTTCAAAGCCAAAGTCAGTGTGTAAACTGAGATGGATGTTGGAGCAGTTATTTTACTGTTGGCTTTGTCTCATCTACCTATTAGAGTTTGGCTAACCTGGGCCTTTGTGAGGTTCTCATTCCCAGATTAAAAGGTTACATGGTGAGTAAAAAGTTACAGTTACTGATCAGCTGAAATGTTACGTTGTAATGTGCTTCTAATATTACTAAAACCTGCTAGTTACACAACATCACACTCAACATTTTTTGAAACGGCTCATATAACACTAATATAGATACTTCTATTAAAGTTTGAAATTGAGGCAAGTGGACTCATAGCACAGTTTTCCGGAAGACAATTGACCCCCACCTCAAAATGCAGGCTGCTAGGAGTCCGTTTGACTTTAGACTTTTGGATACAACATAACATTGATTGAATGAGAGTGTAAACTGTTGAGGCCTTATTAAAGTTATCCTTTGAGGGCTCTGGTTCAGCTACTAGCAGGTCACAAGGTGCAGAAAGTATCCCAAACTGTTGCAGTTCCTCGAGTGACCACTTGAGGCTGGCTTGCAATATGAGTCAATTTCCATAGACGTTACAGTAGAAATAAACTATTTCATGACAATTGTAAGTCAATGCCTGCATGGCTCCTTTTAAATGAGGTTAGCTTGTGTGCTACTGTGCAGATAAAGCAAAGCCTTGAATACACTGTTTTAACCACACTGAGCATTAAAACCCGTCTATACAGGAAACTGGACTTAAGTAAGAGGAAGTAAGAGGAAAACAGGAATGAATGCAGCCCAACATGGGACTCAAACCTGGGGGTCCCACAGGACAATGAGCATATCAAGCTAACATTTTTTCTGTAGAAAAACCAAAACAACAGGCTAAAAGGGGCTAAAATGCATTCAAGAACAACTAAATGTGTCCTAAAAAAATCAATGTAAGACTAACTGCCTTATTTCTCCTGTTAGTTATTAGGTATATGATATGATGTTTCACTTTTTTTCTAACACACACTTACTTAATTTGTGCATGTCAGATGTGAACAAATGCTCTTGACAACACATTTATGTATATGTAATGCAAATGAAATCCTCCTTTAATCCCAGTGAGCTCAATAAATGTGCATGTCATCATCTCTTCTTTCATTCTTCTCTTACATCAGCCCGCAGTTCATACAGCAGGCCTGATGCACTGTGATTATTCACAACAGGAACATTTGTCAAAATGCAAATAAAGGTATACGAGTGAAAGCTTTGAGGAAACCCAGACCACCTGGCTCCTCTGGCCTCCCTGCGTGAACAGACCCGGCACAAACATGTGCATGTTTTCAGTTTGCAGCGGTGGGAGTAATATATCTGGATGTGAACAATTGTGCTTGTTTTGCCATTACACTCCAAGCTGGGCTCAGTTCAACATACCAATAGTCAGCTATTACGACTGGAGGACAGCAGCCTCTCTGCCTGATGTTCAAGCACTCACTCAAAAACCTCCGCGGCTGAGGTAATGCCTGGGTCGGAGGCCAGAAATCCATGCTCAGAACAGGGATACGAAATCAGATCTAAATTTAGAGGATTGTTAAGTAGACGCTGTAACAATTCCATCAATCAAAACGTCTGACTTCTCCCTCTCATGTTTTACAAAAGAGGATTTTCTACATTTTATTGCTGTGTGTCATGGATTACGTCACGGCTGCGGCTCATATGTGTCACATTTGAGATGCCTGACTTGGACGTCATGTTTGGCACCCCACAATTTCTTTGACATGGTTCATTTTTCTCTTTGACCAACGACTGAACCCCTGATCGGTAAGTAAGAGACGATTATCCACGGAAGAGACGCAGGTTCATTGCTCATCCTCCGAATGTTTTGATACTTTTTTTGTCTTGATCTGCAGTGAACGATACGAGCTTCTGTTAAATACCAAGCTGACTGTAAAATATTAGCCCTTCTCTTACAGGGTATCACATGAGCCTGCCTTGGGGCGTCGCTGAAAGCTCTTAATGCTTTCCACCCTGCTGCAATGCCACTTTTCCCAGGAACTGGATTGTCAATCAAACTGATGAGGAGAAAAAAAATGACATGGAAGAAACTTGGCTAGAGTGAGTCTATAATTATACATTCATCCAAAGTAAGTTATACATACACAGATAGATACATCAACCAAGTCTCACAAAGCAGAAAACAAATTATCTAAGGTATTAAATAACGCACTTTTTTGAGGGTGCTGAGGTCGTGTCCTCTGTAGCATTTATGGTTTTTTTAGCAGTCTTTTTACAGTTTTACACATATTTTATGAGCTGAATCCAGTCATAAGACTCTGTTTTTTCCAGGATTCACCAGAGTTTTATTCCTCACAGTATGGAAAGGGCATTTAAGTCTTTTTTTATATATTATTTGAAAGCTGAAGACAACTATGAATCTAACAATAATTATAGTGGAAACTAGACTCACCAGCCATTTGAATTCTTTTTTTCAATTTTACAAAAAGAACTAGTCTGGTCTGATTTAAGGTGGATTTCCAGGGACCAACTGACACAAAGAGAAAAAAAACATGGTGTAGGCAAAGAGACGGACATCTAATGTGGCAGCAGTTAGGCTACAATTGGTGTGATGGAGTTTGTAGAAGTGGCTCTAAAGGGGATTATGAACAGATTTCAGAGAATTTCCACCGAGTGAATGAGAATAACAGGCCTCACTAAGTGACAAGAAGCAAACTAAGGGTGCTAATGAGAGGTTCCACTAAAATACATTTTATATATATTTATATATATACACCTTAAAATTTGAACATTTAAAAGAATTATCCAAATATGACATTCTCAACAAAAAGCTTAGATAGTTTTAGCTTCTACATTCGAATCCAGATCCTACACCTACATCCATACCTTCCTCTACTACAGGAAGTGACAAAAACTGCAGTTCCTCAAATGGCCCCTCGAGGCTGGTCCCAAAAGTGAGTCAATCCCCATGTTAAAATGCTTAAATATATACCAAACATACCAGTTTCTTCTTCCCTCAATTTGATTGAGTTATAGCACGAACAGTCTGAGATCAGTCATCTAAAAAAACAACAAAATGACCGGTGTCTAAATGACTGAGCTGTTCAGCCACTGGAATTCATCAATTTCCAAGTCGTTTTGTAGAAATCACTCTTATCCACTGACCTCACTCCTCTACCATATAACTCAGAGATAAGCCAGTGAAGGTAACAACCCAGTCTGCAAACAAAAACGCTGATTATAAATAGCCCTAAAGGGTGCTTCAGACCACTGGGAGGAGAAAGCACGTTGCTTTACACACAAACACACACTCACGGTTGGAGTACATGTGGAGCAGCAGCAGCAGCAGGGCCGGGTGAGGACACCCCCTTTGCTGGATCAGGATTACCCCTGCTGCTCTATCAAGCCGACAAGTCAGTGTGAGTTACGCAATATATCTTCTCTCGTCTTCCTCGTCAGGTGCAGACTGAAGCTAATTTATATCTGAATTAGAACTCTGGATTTCTTTTGGCTTCTTTTTATTCAGAACTCCGCTTTATAAAGTGAAGCAATCTGGAATAACAAAGCTGAAACATAAATAACGGTGAAATAATATTGTGCCGTGTCATTCATAAAGGATCGCCTGTCCTCTGCTTGACTTGTCCAATTTTGAGTTCTTGTAACAGTTTTTGTGCTTCACTCCTACTTACTGATCAAAGTGTGGTAGAAAAGGATGAAGATATTTCACTAAAGTATGCATTGTGAGACTGGCTTCAAAGGCATCCAGTATTAAGATTCATAACTGCAGGCTTCAGATAGGTAACCTAAGAAGATGATAATAGCCTGAGCAAACGTTCGGGGTGATAATGCAAAGGTGAGCTCAGGAGGAGAGGTGGTAATTGGTCACAGTGGATGAGACAAAGAAGAGGATTAACAAAAAGAAAATTAATGCAGAGACAAGTGCATATAAACCCTGACAAGTCCACAGAAGAAGGTGGACAGGTGGTCATTTTAGGTCTAGTCTATTGGATATTACACCTTCTTGGTTAGGTTCAGTCACTACAACTACCTGGTTAGGTTTTGTCAGGGTCTAAACAGACCTCTTCGCCACATTAAACAGCAGTTATTGTCCCACATTTGCCATTATAAACTCATTACAGGTTACATGTTTGCACACTGCAAAACCACTAACAGCTAACATTGACCTCAGTAGGCATGAAGTCTGACAAACCAGCTCATAAATGAGTCTACATGCTGCAGTTATCAGTATTTCTGTTGAAGTATTGGTTACAGATATCTTTCCATCAGATTAACAGAAAAAATAATCCACTCCATTTTCTCACAAAAATTTCACACTCAGCTGATAAAATGCAGGATACAGAAAGAATCTGATGCACAGAGGTCATTTCAGGTGTGATTACTAGTCAGGGGTGGGTGGAAATTGACTCAATTATACTCCAGACTGGATTAAAATCACTGAGCAGGGCAGGTAATTCTAAAATCGTCCAAATGAGACATAAATCCTGTTTGAAAGGGGCTTTAGACTCCATCAAAATAAGGTACCAGAGTGAAGGCTGATCTACAGAGCACAGGGAAACAGTTCTGACTGTGAAGATTTTTGTCAACACATATTCCAAGTATGATTATTATTTGTCAAACGTGCATCAAGCAGCGGGGCTGTGTAGACATCTTGGCGTAGGCGAGCGTCGGGGGCCGGGTCTGCTGAGGCCCCAGTCAGCTCAAGAACCAGAGGAGGGTTGTTTATAGAAGCGGAGACGTTCAGGAGGAACGTATCTTCTGGGCTGATCCCAGGAGCCGGACCTAATTAGAAACAACTGGTTGAAATTCACTTCAATGGCTACACGAGATCTCTCTTTTTATGTTGCTTGGCCGGTCCTGCGCGTTCATCAGCTGCACCTCGAGGCTCATCTCCATCTCTTAAGTCTCCCTTGGCTGCGCAGTGTTTGTGGATTTCATGGACGGTAGAAAGAAATTTGAGGCGCGCCACCGAACTCCCAAACGTTATCTCTCCTTTTTGCTCCCACACACACGTATATTTGCACATATGCAAGTCTTGAAACAACAGGCTACAATCACACTTGTCAGGTCAAATCTGTTTCCAATTGGCCCTGGACTTTCATGTGTTTAGACCTCGCCCGGTTGCTTTTGAGAAACATTACATCATGGACCTGTTTTACTGTAGCTGCACTGTAGGTACCTCGTTGTGTTTTAATCTCTTGCCCTGCTTGTGTTTGGAGTTGAGTCAGTTATCATTAGCGATGAGATCAGCAAGGGATTCGGCGCAAGAGGTGCCACAAGCCGAGCTCCAACACTGACCCGGTGCACGCCATAAATTTAGCTACATCCATACAGTGATTACACGTCTGGCAATATCATATTTTGGCAACAGCGAACCCAGACGTGAACCCCCTATTTGAGCTTTTTGGGAAAATCTTATCCTGTCATCAGAGCATCTTAACAGGGAGTTCCTCATTCAATTGGCATCCGAACGTTCCCCTTTCAGACGAGCACTGGCAAGAGGCAGGAGCTCATATTCGAACCAGGTGATGGAGTTTCACGTCAATATTTCTCATAATATAGACTAAATAATCACAGAGATGACTTATCGTTGCTTTTTTGTGCCACAGATTCGACACTGCAGATGGTGTTACTGCTGAAAAATCAGTTTAATTATCTCACCTGAAAGCTTTTTTTAACAGAAATATGTTGATGGAGAGAATTTGAGAAAGAGCTGTTGTGAAGGTGGAGATGTACTGACAGCGTGAAGGATGAGATTGCATAAGATACATATACTGTTTAACATTGTAGGCCTGTGCAGACCCTCAAACCAGACACTCGTTGGTTTATTTGACTCATGAAAGAAAACAAATCAAGCCAGAGCAGAAAATAAACTCTTCACTATTGACTACTGAACTAGTTTGACATTGTTGTAACCATAATCCTCGGAATTTACACCGTATTCCGTGGAGTACATTTTGTCCAATCCAAGAAGCGTGACATCAGTTAAGAGGCACAGAACCGATCCAGAGCTGATGGTTAGGCATAGAAACCACAGCTGCACTGAGGTGTAAACGTGAAAGATTGCTGGGATGATGTGTTAAATTCCAAGTATACAACGAGCCGCTCTTAGTGCGGCAAGAAGCAACAACATGGTGCCACATTACACAAACTGCAATACCAACTATTAGCAAGCACAGAGTTTATGTAGAACTAAACTAAACACATGCTTAACTTAGCAACATTTTAGCTTCTTTTAGTGTTTTGTTTTCAGATAGCTGATAGCTCACACAGATGAGCTGGCTTCAAATGTTAGCAACAAGCTACTCAATGATGCATATCTGACCTTCTGCTTTATCCTGTGAAGGGTTATGGGGTGCTGCAGGCTTTCCCAGCTAATACAGAGAAGAGGCTTGTCTATAGCAGGGCTAACAGAGACTGAAACATCCACATACCTAAGACCAGTTAATAGTTACCAATTTACTCAACAGGCATGTTTTTGAGGTAACAGTGCATTAACTGACACAAACAACAAGAAGAAAACACATAAATAATGAAAAATTA
>JAVQJX010127396.1:0-16653 GCA_036025115.1 Ambassis agassizii
AATCAGGGCAAACATCTTGGTTTTATTGTCTACTTTATTCTCATAACCTTAATTATAAAAGCATTATCAAAATACTGGAAGTGATAGAATTGAAAAATTGTCCCTGAACTCATCATCACAGAGTACATCTGTTCATAGACTTTATTTTTTTGGACAAAATATGTCATCATGACCTGTGTCAGCTCTAAGAGAACAACTCTGTAAACCGGAATGGATGCAACAGTTTGACCTAGTCATCTGTCACAGAGTAAACTGAGTCAGTGGTCTGGTCTGATAAAGACAGCAGCTGCTGTAGATGCCAGCAGGACTTCACCATCTGTCCCCCTCCACTCAAGATTACAGTGCGGCTCCCAGGGATGAAATAATTAGCGTGGCTATTCTGTCCCTTTGTTTGATCAGTGATAATGCTGACAGATGCTGCTAACATGTCCCCACCTACATCAACATCAGCTGAATTAGTGCTAAGTTGGCTTTTCCCAACTTGTGTCAGTAAGGATGGAAATTGATGAGATTTAATTGATACTGATGCCATTATTGGTTCTGCTTATTGGCTCAATTGTTTATTGATTCCTGATCAGTTTTCTGTGCAAAAAAAACAAATGGCTGGAGCCACATGAACGGCTACAGTCCTCAACGGCAGTGCAAATTGAGTTCCAGCGACACAATTCTCATTACCCTCAAAAGGCCCCCAAAAATAAGGCCCAGTTTTAGATGCTACACAAATGGAACAATAATAACAAATGTGCAAAAAAATAATTGAGCACAAAGCTTTTGGTACATTTCACAGTAAGTGTGTGTTTATTGGCAAAGATACCTACGTCATAGTCTCAGATGATGAGGCGTCCTCCTCCTCCACACACACCGAGGTACCAGCGTTCACGCAAACATGATAGCTGAGTTATATCTGGCACTCTCCTGGAAATCACTCCAGTTAAACAGGCCAGCTTCCTTCTTCATAAGGCTATAAAGATATAAAAGGAATAATAATCTACTTACATCCTTTCTGCTTTTTTCTTTTGTTCCCGCCCGCCGCTCTTTGTGGCATTTTCTTGTGAAGCATGTGAATCAGAGGAAGACCTCATGATAGCCATATGACTGCCCTGCACTCTGGGTTTAACGCACTGTGAACACACACACAGGACAGAGCTGGGGATGCTAGTTGTGTTTGATGAAATGCCTCCCAGCTGAACGTTTTCTACGTATAGTGAGAGACCACACATGTAAAGATAAAAAGGGCTGCAGACTGAATAAAGAAATATGAATGTGAAAGTGTAAGATGATAAAATATAAGAGTCAGATTAGAATATTTTACTTTGAAAAGCTTTGGTTGCTTTTCATCAGCTGTTTCTCTTCCCACACACACACACATATTAAGGTCCTTCCTGACTCAAGTGATTAAAAGGATTTGCTGCACACACACAGTGACCTCACTTCTTTAAGTTCCCGATAATTAGTTTTGATGGAGACACTTTGATGGAGGCCTGCTGGCCTTTTGGATGCTTTGCAGCACTATAAAAAAAGTTTCTTTTAGTTTCTGTGTGCTTGAAATGTAACCACGAACCTTTAAAAATGCTCTAAGCACTGTGAACAATTATACATTTTCATTTTTGGACATTTGTGTCCAGTTGGTCGTGTACCAGACTCTTTGTGTCAGAGATGAGCTCTGCACACAACCTGAGTGTTCCTCTATACAGTATCTGAGTGCCAAAAGCGCATAAGCAATTTAGAAAGGCAGCAGCTTACGTCCGAGTTCCCTGTGGACTGCGGAGATCCTCATTCTGTCAAACGGCTTGTGAAATCTTCAACCTCAGCCTTGTTGAGATGGAGGACTTTGTGTGCACCACTGACCTTGCACCTCTGGCAAAGACATTTAAAGCAAAAAAAGGATTAAATGCATAAAATAGCAAAAAGACAAACTTAGACAGGGAAACCGGGGCTGGGTATTTTCTTCTCCCACGGTCTGAGGTGTTTGTATTTTATATATCACCACCTTCACCAAGGCTCAGTGGAACTGCAGGGACCTCACTCCAGCTAACGTCCTTACTGCAGCATTAGCACTAATTACATTGGCAGATCTGCTGGTTTTACGTAACGAGGTAAGCTTCTTCCCAAAATCTATTTTGGGAGGAAGCTGACATTTTATTGGTTGTTTTTTGCCTCACTCCATGTTATTCATGTTGACATACACCAGCCTGCAACAACATTAAAACCAGTTACTTGTAGAACGATGAAACGCTAATACAGAAAGTGAATGTATAGTGAATAATATTATGTTTTAAAAATAAATTGATCATTGTGTGATTTAAGAGATTGTTAATGCTGGTTTTAAGCAAAAAGTGCTCAAAAGTGCTCATAATGTGGGAGACATTCAATCAACTGGAAGGAAGATGTGAGTTGCCATGACAGCAAGCATCTGTCCTGCTGATACATCTGTGAGTAAGAACCTGAATCCCTGTTAGCTCCTGTTTGGTCAGTCACATCAGGATGAGTTTGGTCTTTGGGGATCAGTGGAAGCATTCGTCGACATTCACTCTGCCGCTGCAAACAAAGTGAAGCAGTTTATTCTGCCCAGTAACAGATATGCACATACAGTGGGAGCATGTGACCTCTGAGTGGCAGACTGAGAGGGCATTCTGCATTATGGTGACCAAATCATATGGACACTGGCCTCAAGCAGACATAAAGGGCATGTTTGCGCTTGTTAAGATAAACCAAGGATGACGGCATTCAGGCTGCATTTGTAGTGCTTGGTTTGTTTTGCTGCTTCAGCACAGATGTGCTCCTGATGTTTACATTGTACAGCAACTTGCTGGTTGAGTCTCTTATAGGAATAAATACAGACAGTGTTATTGTTTAGATTGTTCTCATTAATGACATAAACATGTTTTGCATAAGAATCACAGAGCGTCTGTGTGTTCACACATTGTGTTTTCTTGCGTGAAATAAGACTATTTACACAGGCTAATGAGACAGGGTTGGGTGAGTCTTTTGAATTTGAGAGTATTTATTACTTCACTCTCATTATATGAGGTTTGTTTGTCGTTTCTCTAATTACAGCTTTCTAGTAATGATTCTTCTTCTGATTGGTTCCTCTAAGTTTTGGATGTGTGAGCGAGTCAAATTTACGGACTGATTGTGTGTTCATTTGAGCACAGCATTAACAAGGTGCTCTGTCTTGTCTCTTCTCCAGACCTCCCAAAGGCAGCGTTGAGGATCCTCAGCAACATGACCTTCCTGTTTGTCAGTCTATCCTACACAGCAGAGTGCGCCATTGTCACCGCCTTCATCACCTTCATTCCAAAGTTTATTGAGTCACAGTTTGGTATGCCCGCCTCCAACGCCAGCATTTACACAGGTAAGTCACTTTATGTGTTAAAGAAAAGACTAGTCCAGAGGTGCCAATTAAGATTCTCTTGCTATTGGAGGGATTTGGAGGAAAAATTACTGCTGAAAAATGAGCCATCAATGACGAGGATATTGCTTTGACACTTCAAAGACAAATATTCATGATTCAAGCTAGCATCTTTCACTCAAAAGTGTACATGTGGAGTTATTATTCAAAAGAGGGAAATAAAAGATCTGCACTGTAGCTTTAAATGTAGTGCTGTGTCCCCACATCATATTGCTTCACTAATTTGTCCCCCTGCTATTCACCAGCAGTAAAGCCATATTTTTTGATTTGTTTGTGAGGCAGTGCAGTTTCAGTCCCCGGTGGGCCACTATCAAGAATGAGTGGGAGCCGCTGATGAGGTTTTCTCTGCAGTATGATGCTGGAAAACATGACGGTAGAAGCTGCCTGTAAAATAATGTCACTATTGTTTAGTTTTTATGTTAATATAAAATATCAGAAGTTGTACTGGAGATGACAAATGATAATCATGATCTGAACAGTTTGTTGTGTGCCAGCTTTAGCTCACATTTGTTCTCACCTTTAAAATGTGCACGCAGTGATTCACGCTTTGAGCGCATCGCTATGAGTCACAGACTTCTGCTGGATTTCATTCAGTTTTAAGCTTCCATTATATCCCCTGACTGTAACACACAAGTCCCTGCTTACTGCAGGAGGCACATTTATCATGGTGTGGTCATACACACTCACACACAGAGTCTGCTCTGCCTGCAATTTGTCCACCACATATGTAGGGTGTACAAAGAACCCGTCTAATCCTTCAGTCGTGTCTGAGCCAGTGGCGCTAATGCACAACTAATCTGGTATCAGGATTATTACAGCAAGGAGTGATTGAAAACTCAATTATGGCTTTGAAAGCAAAAAAAAGTGTGTGTGTGTCCAAGAATTCGGCTGGCTAACATATGGTCTTTTCCAGACACACAAACGTACACAATACCATTGCCTCATCTCATCTGCCTGTTGCCAGGATACAAGGGGTAAGGGCAAACGGGTGGTGCAGTTGCCATGACTACTCAAATGATGCCAAGCTGCTGGGATGTGATGATGGTTGGAGATGAGGAGGAGGAAGAGAGGGCACTCCTGTTGATGGGAGCACAGAGCTTCCTCAGGCACTTTGACTGACTGACTGACATTTGTGTCTCGGTAAATAGCAGTGTTGTCTGTTGCACTTTTCAGCCATATCCAAATTTGAAAATCAAAGACTGAACCCTAAAGTGCATTTGTGAATAGTTCTGCAAGTGATGCACTAGTAATAGAAAGTATTTATGACCCAAACTCCCACATGACCCAACGGCAGAACATTCTAACCCAACCTAGAAGGCTGTCCAAAGGTTGTCCTGGTGGTTCAGGCCTTGCTGAAGTTGATGATGAAAAAAACTTTGTGGTGGTCAGCTAATATAAACTAGCCTGCTACGGTAAAACTTCTAAAAGCTCCAAATGTTAGTAGTCCGTTAATAAATGGAGACAGCAAATTACATGCTGTTTGTAAGTACAGGGGCCGCAGTGAATGTCCCTTCATGGAGCACGCACTGTGTTGGCTGGCAATAGACAGAAAAAAGAAGTGGGTGTCTTGAGTTAGCAGGACAGAGAGAGCGATGACCAGAATCTCAACATGAAATAAGTGAAGCTGCATAAATTACCGCCTGGTTGAATCGGTATCATGGCTTGTTAAAGAGTTGCTGCTGCTATGTGTTCATTAGCTGCTACAGAAATAGAACTGTAACAGATCACCCCCCCCCCCCCCTCCCAGTTCCCCTGTTTGTTTCACTTTGGTGTCTCTCCTTATCTCAGCTAAGGTTCCTTTGTACATTATTGTTTTTCCCGTTTCTGCTGCATTTGTACATTTATCACATCACTATGAAAGAAACCCTCACATTAACGGCTGCATGGCTATTGATGCGGAAAGAAAATGCGTGCTGCATTTAAGCGCTTGTGTGACAGCGTGATATTTACTAATCCCGCACAAAAACCATGCTTTTATAGCTCTTGTAGGATAATGATATGCTACAGCACTCGGTGCTCAGAGACACCTTCCACCCGTCTCATTGTTTGTGACATAGATGTAGGCAGAGAGGCTGGATGACAGTTCTACACACTTTTATCATTTCTATGTTAATCCCCCACCCGCTGCTGACTGACCCCATCTTGTGAGTGCCTGTGGCCGGCTCGAGGGCTGCCATGTGCAGCAGCCGTCGGCCTTAACTCTGGGCACGATGACACTGCTCGGCTCATCCTGCTTGCAGCCAGCATTGCCTTTGTGTTGTCGGTTTGTCTAGTTATAGCAGAGTAAAGCACTGTGCTACAGTATGAAGTGACTCACTGGGAACCCACAGCACAGTTTGGTCACATACAGAAAGGCCTGCTGAGGTCCCTTTTCTTCCTTTGAAGTTAGTTATTCTTATCCCTTAAGGAGGGGGAGTAGTAGCAGTAGCAGTAATACCTTTTTAAAACACTGATTCATATTGCACTTTGTCAATCATGCTTTACAGCAATTAATCAAGGGGTAAATTATCTGTTCTATTTCTGTGCTGCTAGCAACACTTTCCTCCGTCTCACATGCTTCTCTTTTTCTCTGATGTCTCCGACAGGTGTGATCATCGTTCCCAGTGCCGGGGTGGGCATCGTGTTGGGAGGCTACATCATCAAGAAGCTGAAGCTCGGAGCAAGAGAGTCAGCCAAACTGGCAATGATCTGCAGTGGAGTGTCTCTGCTCTGCTTTTCCACACTCTTCATAGTGGGCTGTGAGAGCATCAATCTGGGAGGCATCAACATACCCTACACCACTGGGTGAGCATGAACATGTCATACTTTTTACGCCAAAATATAACCGCAAGTATGTTTAGATTGACCAAAACACCAGACTGTCTGACTGACTCACCTTTATATGATATTTTACATTAATAATTGAACAGGAACAACTTTGATTTATGGCAGAGTTGGTTCCACTTTATGACAAAGGTGACAAGCATGTCATAACAGGAAAAAAGGAGTGATAATTAACACATCCGCTCAGGTGACATGTTCAATGGCAATCAGAGCAACACCCGTGACTGCTGCAGATTCCCTCACAGAGGGCAGCATGCCTCTGAATCATTTGTTTGTTGTGGAAAAAAGGTTTAAAAAAGATTATGAAGATGTAGCGGAGGAGTGAGTTTGGAATGCTGTCACCGTTCCCATCATCCTCATGTGTTGTGTCGGAGTGTGAATGATTAATTAGCGACTCAAACATCTGCTCTCGTGGCTCCGGTGAATCACTTTGCCACCTCTATTTCTGAAGCTGCCGCTCGACACCACATCAGCAGCCGGCTGCACAGTTAACAGTTGTGTCAGGCCCGCGGCAGAAATACAGAGCGGACGTTAGTTGGCACATGCACGTGCACGGGGGTGCCGTCTACGCTGTGACCTTGGATGATGCAAAAGACCCCGATTACAAACGCATTACACATCCACTGTCATATAGACTGCCAACTGTCGCACAGTACAGACAAAGTTCAATCTCCTCAGACGAACACGTCATCCTCAGAGCCCACAGGAAAGATGTTCACATTTTTTGGTCATTTTTCACTTTAACACCAAGTCTGTGCGTGGGTGTAATTTTGGCGTATTTATTTATTTTTCACCAAACTATTTTAAACCATTTGTTAAATTTACTTTTCACATAACTAAGTTACTGTTGGTGATTATTTGCCAAATAGACCTAGTGCCCTTTTAAGTCCGCTGGCTGACTCATTATTAACTGTAGCCTTTGTTTGAGCCGGTGCTTACAGAGGGGTCAGCAGGACCGTGTGAGCCGGTGGGGTGAACAGCGATGGTCACTAGTCCTGGGTAGCACCCGCATGAGGAATGTTTAGCCCAAGCCTGGCCTTTGTGTCTTATACTAGTCTAGACACCGTTCTCCCCCCGCTGACAGGCTGCAGACTGTCGGACAAAAAAGGACGGAGCCAAGAGGCACATCGCGGTTATGTAACAATATTAAAAATGTGCATGACTGTGGCTGCTGTGCTTCATTAAAACCTACAGAACCCACCTTAGTTTCCTCTGTGACATCACCTCTACTCTTTATAAACCTTCCTCACTTGTATGTCATGCACATTCGTGCAGTGTTGCAGCAGATTAAGCGCTCTTGGCTCTGTGATGGGCTTTTTATGTGGTGCAGGCCTCCACACAGTGACACAACATCTGGAGGGTTCAGCGAAGGCCAGGGTTTAGTCTGGAAAAGGACATGCAAAATCAGTGTGGCAAAACCTGATCTCCAGTGGGGCTGATGTCTTTTTGTGTGTATGTAAATACACACACACAATGCTAGGAATGTGACACTGTTATGTCAGGACAAGCCAACATGTGCTTCCTCTGTGACAGCTCATGCGAAAAAGAAAAAAAAAATACTGGCTGTGACAAAAATAACCATCTAAACCACATGATTAGATTAGAAACCTTTGGAGAGCGAGGTCCCATCAGTGTGTGTGCGTGTCAGCTCTTCCCCTAGCTGTTGTGTTGTTAGGGCTTGTCCCCGTCTGTTCCGCAGGGCTCAGAGCGAAGCTTCCCAGAGAAAACCCAGGACTCGCTTCACTGCTCCTGGCTTAGATAAAGCCAAAGTTCTGTCTGGCTTAGAGCAACTGTTCCCACAGTGCCCAGAGAGGCAGCGGAGGTGTCGCTTCCCTGTGTCTGGCTCTTTACCTAGCTGATGGAAGGCTAGGTTAACTTTAAATTTTGCCTCCAAGGTGGACAGAAATGAGTTACTTTTCGAATGACTGCAGTTTTTGTGACTCCTGTTGTGGTGGAATGTTGGGAAACAAACATCGGATCATATATTATGATCTTTGCAGCAGGGAGCATCGAGTTTCAAAGTGAAATGTGCTCCATAAATTTGCTTTCATTTTTTCCGGACCCTGCAGGTCCATGTTTGAAAAAGAGGTTAGATTCAGACTAATCTCGATAAATGAGTGTTTTAGAAATGACTTCATTCTCAGACAGATTGAATGGCTCGAGGTCTCCTCCGGCTGCTGCTGACACAGCAGAGTGAAAGTGAAAGTGCATCTGCAAATTAAAAAGAAAAAAAAAACATGCCGGTTTGTTTTTACCTCCATCCAGTAGGTTGTGATTTTTTTTTTTTGTGTGTGTGTCTGCGAGTTGCACAAAGTCAGTCCATTGGTAAAACAAAACAAATGTTGCTCTCATATGAGAAAAGTCACTCAGCGCTAATTTGATTGTTTACACACCAACCTAAAGCTCTTTCACTGTTTCTAGCAGAAAAGTTTTATGAGGTTGTTTTTAACAAGTACATCAATATTATATACACATGCCTAAGTACTCTGATGTAAATAGACACTGGCTTCAAATAGCATCTGCAAAAAATATTGAGTTGTTGTACCTTGGCCTTGCTGTTATGATGGTCCTGTGTGTGTGTCTGCAGTCCCACCCTGACGATGACCCACAGGAACCTGACGGGCAGTTGCAACGTGAACTGTGGCTGTCGGATACATGAGTACGCGCCGGTCTGCGGCTCCGATGGCATCACATACTTCAACCCCTGTCTGGCTGGGTGCAGCACTGTGGGCAACGACAGCACAGGGGTGAGTTCACATGAACATGAACGTGAAAAGAAGGAACACGACGCCAACTCGTGCCTCGTTTTCTGATTGCTACAAACGTCAAGTGAATAATGAAAATTTCAGGGGAAATCTGCCAAAGGAGACACCAATCATAACGTACGCACAAAGAGCCGCTCTCTGTACATTGTCCTCCCGCAGCTCTGAGCGTACAGGAAGTGAGGCCAAAACAGATAGGAAATCATAACAACGCAAGGAAATGAAACGTTTCGATCCTTTGTCCAGATCACTGATTGCACCACATCACCGGTGCCAGCCTGTCTGTGTGTGTGTGGCTGTGTTAGCTTCTCAAGGAGGCAAAGCTTTACTTGTGTATGTTTTTGACTACAGATCCGGAACTACACAGACTGCGGCTGCGTGCAGAGCAGACAGGTCATCACCCCGTCCTCCGGCGGCCAGGTCAACCAGCTGCAGCTGGTCATCGTGAAAACGTACCTGAATGAGAACGGCTACGCCATGTCGGGGAAGTGTGACCGCACCTGCAACACGCTCATCCCCTTCCTCATCTTCCTCTTTATTGTCACACTCATCACCGCCTGTGCCCAGCCCTCCGCCATCATCGTCACACTTAGGTAAGGCACCTTTCTATGAAGGGTTGTCTGTATTTACTGATTGATGCAAAGATTGTTTCCTCATGCCTCTTTTGGTATCATTAAATGTGCTTTTCTCAGGTCTGTCGATGAACAAGAGAGGCCTTTTGCTCTTGGGATGCAGTTTGTCTTGCTCCGAACTCTTGGTAAGTCCTTCTTATGATTATCTGCTGAAGCAATGAGAGTTTAACACCCGCAAACTAAAGCACAAATTCCAACTTCCAAACCTTCAATTTTTTTTTTATTGTTCTACAAGCAAGAAAGTGACCGTGAAGTCATTTCATCACTGTCTAATTTGTCACAATTATCCTGTCCTCGACCCCTGATAATCTGCCCCGGTGAAAAAGCTGTAAATGCCAATGAGTGTAGAAAATCTCTGAGGGTGAGTGAGCCCTCACGCTGCCCTGACATGCCTGTGAACAGCTCAGTGTGGCTGCATGAACATAAAGCTGTCACATAACTTCTGCACAAAGCGTGCATGGCTGGCCAGAGGACTTCTCTCTATTTGTTATGTAGCCAACAGGATCTAAAGAGCTAAATGTTTGACATGGAAAAGGCTTTTTTTAACAACATTTTTAACATTCGTCTGAGTAGACATATGAAAAGTTTTAATTTTTCAATTTAATTTGTTATTGGATTAGTGCGAAAAAAGTTTCTAAATTTTTTAATATCTCATGTTGTTCATGAAGGGATCCAACCTGCTGATCTGCATGAAGTTAAACACTGCCACCATGTGGTAGAAAAGTGGTGCTGCTGTACATTGTACATTGTTGTTAATCCGTTCCTTTTGCTGTGTGGAGTTAAAATCACCTAAATACTTAAACTAAATCAGAAACAAACAGCTTGAACTTGATTCCATTCCATGCTCTGAGAAAATGGAAACAGCTTCTACACATTACTTCACTGAGAGTTGATGTGAGGTGTATCATCTCTCTCTCTCTCTCTGCAGCTTACATACCCACTCCCATCTACTTCGGTGCTGTTATCGACACCACCTGCATGCTCTGGCAGCAGGACTGCGGCGTGCACGGCTCCTGCTGGGAGTACGACGTCACCTCCTTCCGCTTTGTCTACTTCGGCCTAGCCGCCAGCCTGAAGTTTGTGGGTTTCATCTTCATCTTCCTCACCTGGTACTCAATCAAGCACAAGGAGGCGCGAGCCGAGCGCTGGCGCCAGCACCTGCCTCCACTGGGCACCGTCAGTGAGCTCATCTGCCACGCCGGGGGCCAGAAGAGCCACGCCCGCACACGCTCCTGCCCCGTCTTCATACCGCCTCGGCCCGACCCGCCGGCCGCCCTGCTGCTAAACCGTGGCCACAGCAGCCTCAGTTGCCCGGGCAACGCCCTCAAAGCAATAACTCCCCCCATCTTGTTACCACATCATCACAGAGGTTCTGCCCACGTCTGAGAGCACGCCAGCCTGCCTCCGGGCCACGTGCCTTCCTCTTTTGGGGTTCCAGTGTCTGTTTTTACTCCCATCAGACACCAGGCGGGGCTGCGAGGCTGCTGACAGGCAGAGACGCCCACCGTACCGTTAAAAGGGCTGCTCATCGTTTCTGAGAACTGAGAGACGATCTCGTACTTTGAGCATATCATCATCAGCTGCAGCCACACAGAGGGAAGACCTCCTCTATAAGGACGATGCAGAGACATCACATGGTGCTACTGTTAAAGGGCAGGGCATTATAACCTCTGTACAGACAGATGAGTCCTCATCAACATGCTGTCTAAAGCACAAACCTGTACTATGTACTATGCAAGATCCTGTGTACAGCTCCTTCTGTATTCTGCTCAGCTCACAGATTCCACCACCACCAGGTCCTCTTAGCTGTCCTTACAGTTTGTGTCTAGCATTTGAGCTATCCCACCTCTTCTCTTTGTCTGGTCTTGAGAGCTGACGAACATCTTGTGACAACCCTCTCACCTCATTTCCTCGTTTTTCTTAACAGTGCCTCTCAGGCTGTATCCAGTCCAGTATACAAAAAGTTAGCTACCAGGGTACATGCTAGCTACTGAAAAAGCCAGTTACTGTCCTCTCAGTCGAGTCACATATCCTGCTGTGTTGCCCTCAGCTTTTTTTTTTTTGTCGCAGATCTCATGATTATGAAGTCTCTGTGAGGTAACAGTGCAGCTTAAAGCCAACAAGCACTGATGGGAACATTGTGAAATCATAATCACAGACAGCAAATCAGAATCATCTCTGACCGCGTGCAGAAGCTACTGTTTGTCCTAAAGATGTGAACGTATGTTTTTAAAAGCAGTGAAATGATTTGTATCTAATCTACTGCAGCAATGAACAGATGCATCATCATGGCTTTGTAATGGCTTCTCCATTCTAACAGTCATCAGATGTACATAGTAGATATTTAGACTTTTAAAGATGTAGTGCAGCAACAAGCATGAGCCCTTTTAATCTGATTATTCAGTTCTTGGGTGTTTGGTGCCATCTAGTGGACACAGATGATGATTGTGTGAACGCCAATGAATGTTGCAGTCTATCAGACCTACTGTATTTGTATTTTCGGTTCAACGGTTTATTATTAATCACTGCTCTAGCACTCCACTTTTCCAAAGATTATACTTGAGGGAAAAAACAGATTCTCTGCAGACAATGTGGCTAAAGTTTGGTGTTCAAATTTTGTCTCCCAGTATCTTATGGTTTTATGTCTGTAAAGAAACAGAAGGTGTTAACGAGGCCTTTTTAGTGTTACAAAATGCATCAAAATGCGTCAAATCTGTGACTATGTATTATTAACCAAACTTTTAGGAGTATCTTTCTTTTGTGAGGGGAAAGAAGTCTAATAAATATGTGGTATTTTATGTTTGGATTTAGTTATTAATAGTTTGCAAATAAAGAAATGGAAAATCTAACGCAGTGAATACAATTTATTTTGGCCAGGATTCATGATATTCTGACTGGTGAAGATTATCATGCAGTGACTAATTTTAGCATTATTGTGACTTAGTAACTCAAATTTACATATTCATAAGTGATTATCATGTAAATACTGACAAAGCAAAATGAAACGTATATTAGAGCTCATGAGTAGTTAAAAGCATATTTATGAACTAACCCATGACATTGTAGTTGGAAAAAAAACAAGATGCAAAAAAAAAATAAAAATAAAAATAAATAAAATATAAGCAGTTGATTTGTCTCGCGGTGCCTGAACAGTATTATTCACATGGGAAGGGTTCATTTTATGCAAAGAGGGGAGGGATGTAACCCACAAATTAATTATTACGTTATGCTACTTCTCTCAACCTGTGGTGATTCTCTCCTCTTTTAACAGTGCAGAGTTGTGCTGGCTAAAAAGGAAGACGAACAGGATTATTGATCAGATGCTCCTGAAAGTCTTTTCTGAGCCTAAAAAATGTGATAAAACACGATATGAAAAGGTTTAAAGGACCAGTGTGCATGATCTATTAGAAAAAAATAAATCTTTTCTTGCAACCAATTTTCTACAAAAATTAAACCAACAATTGGCCAATAGCGTCTACATCACTGAGCAGTTGCACAGGATAATGGAGTACAAAGGAGTCTTGTCTGGCCTCTAAGAAGCACCAGCTACACATTTGTAAAGGGACGTGTAGTCCGTTAGATGAGATCCACAACCGCTCCACTAACCTCTACTAAATCCACACACTGGTTCTTTAAGTAAAAATGGATAAAGTATCTGAATTTCTGTGATGTTTGCTGAGTAGAGAATCATCCACACAGGTAGTCAGACAAATGCAGTGATGCCTGACTGTACTGTACACTTTCTACATATTAACTGTCCTGCTGTTATCTTGTCTGTATTACTACTGCTGGCACAGGTGGCTTTATGGCGACTGTAAAGCTTTCCTTTTTTCAGTATTTGGACTGCAAGTGACTCCCCTGGACAGAACAGAAGCTGCATTCTGAAACGTTGAGCTCTCATTGCTTTGTGTTCCTCAGGAGCAGAAGTCTAATTGATGTTTGTGAACACTTGGTTTACAAATGCCTTGAATACTTGATATTTGTCATTAAAAACTGAAAAAAATCTACATGTTTGACTCTTATTACAAAGTATCATTGAAATAGGCCTGCAGCTATTGATTAATCGAGTAATTGAATGTAAAGGGGCTGTATTAATGTTATGGTAGCAGACAGTAGCTAACTATAAATTGACCTAAGCTAACGAGCCAGTGCATCGACATCATCATTAAGACTTTGAACTCATTCACTCTTCAGCGTCCTTGACCCGCTGCAAGTTTATCGTCATGGCCCAAAATCTTTAGTATTGTAGGCTACTGTAAACAGTAAGAGCTCTCACTCTTCCGGGTATTTACCCCCCTTAAACGCTTATAACACAAGTGCATACCATTGACTGTAAAAACAATAATGCGTGCATACACGCAAACGGTCAGGGGAGAGTGGGAGTTCGTTGTTTTAGAAGATCTTTGTAACACATCAGCAGAGTAATTATTTCATCACTGCCACAACTTTCTAAAATACATGCAGCCTACGCCTTGTCCATCAGTGCAGGTCCGTGCAGAACAATGAACGCTGCAGGCGCAGGTCCGGTAACACATGTGATGGTAATTGAACAAATCATCGAGGCTAAGAATTTTCCTTAAGAATTTTTTGTAATCGAATTCTTCGATTTACGCGAGTATTCGTTGCAGCACTACATTGAAAACATCAGTGAGGCAAGACTTGAGGTTGAAAGGGTTTATTTCTGAACAGTGTCGCAGCTTTCCTGAAACCAAAACACTTCTACAGTCAAGAAAGAAAAAAAGGGGTAGAATGATTTTTTTTTTAAATGGAACCACCTTTCACTAAAAAAAAAAAAAAATCTCTTCCTATAAAGTAATGCTTTCCCTGGACTTTAACCAGTTTTTTCAGACTGTAATGTTAATTTACAATGCATTCTGGTTTACCAAAGCACTACCACATACACTTCTTGGTGGCATATCTGAAAAAGTAAGGTTACACAATATTTTCCAACCCCCTCCCTGTGATTGTGTGAGCAGTTTAATGTGATTGGTGATTTAAAAAAAAATGCTGTGAATTGTGACAAATGTGCAACCTAGCAAAGTCAGAGGTGGTGCAGTGATACAACTAATCAAGAAAAAATAGTGCCCTACCCTGACAAATAAGCATCAATGCATGGCTGTTTTTACTGCCTGCTTTGAGTATACTAGTGTGTTATAAATGGTTAAGCGATGCCAAGCTGTCTAACAAACGGTCACATGATTGTCCAAGTATTGTTGCTATAGATTGAAGAAATATGAAAAAAAGTAAGACATTGTGTGTCGGCCATATTTTTGTCAGCTGATAAAATTTGGACACTAAAATGTCCACAAGCGGTGGAGGGAGGGAGTCACCATGTGGGACACATTTCAAAAGTGCATTTGGGGGCAGTTTTGCCTTCTGATGGAGTATCCTGTGAGCGGGCAGGGTGAGGATTGAAGAAGCGTACCTCACTAATGCTAATCATCCATTCAGATGTTGAGATGGTTTTACCACTCGTACTGTTTTTCATAAAAACATATATTAAAAACATCAATGGTGTTATCCATATAGGATTAATTACTTTTAACCCCAACACTTGACTTCAGCTGCATTAAGGCTTTTTCTTTTCTAAATATATATTTGAAAAAAAAATAATAACACTGTTTACTAATAAATGTAGGCACCAGTAAAAAAATAAACAATAACTTTAATACTTATTATACAACTCTGACTGACTGAGGTGGCATTACTCACCATTGCTCTTGGTAAGCTCATCTCCTAATCATTGTGTCTCTGTGTCACTATGGTGACCAGAAGCTCATTGGCTGGCCTGGCCAGAGTGCGTGTCTGTCTCAGAGGGTCTGATTGGAGGGCTGAGGCAGAGAGCCGCTACCCTCATAGTCCAAGGTGAGAGGCAGCGCAGACTGAGGCAGCACTTTCTGTACCACCCCAACACTCTGCGGGGTGCTAGTCTGTGTGGTGGAGGGGCTCCTGGTGGTGCTGGCCCTCACCTCAGGCCTTAGAGTCTGTGGGGAGAAAGGAAGGTAGCCCTGAGCCTGGAAAATGTCCTCCTCTTCAGGGTCTAGGTCAAAACCCAGACTCTGTGGACCAGCTGCTTCTCCATGGCTATTGTGAGTACGCAAGAGGTTGTCGTGTTGTGTCTCAAGCTCCGTCAGTCCATTCCCACTAAACATTCCTCCCTCTATCTCCTCTAGTTGCTGCACCCATGCATCATTCTGAAGGATAACCTTGTCTTTGCTTGGACCTGAAGATGATGCAGTCACCAGTGATGCTGATATAACAGACGCTCCAAGTCTGTGTGCGAGCCTCTCAGGAAGGTCATTGACTACAGATTCCAGTTTCTTTTCCACTGTGGGCCTGGGAGTGGGTGGAGGCGTTGGTGTTTTTTGGGGGGCGGGGGTGGTGAGGCGAGTCTCCGAGGCCAGGCGCAGCCAGATGTCACTGGCAGAGGTCAAGTCTTCTCCGCTTCCCTCTTCAAGGCTTCTATCCCTGACCCCGGAGCCCAGCTCTGGCAGGATGGAGTCGTCAAGCTTTTGGGTTTGGTTGAATTTTCTAAAAACGTGTTGCAGTGCAAACATATTATCTATATCCTTCTGGAAGTTGACCCAGTTGTCTGGGCTGGGGCTGTAGTCAGGCCTACATTCATAAAGGCTTTCGTTTATGCTATACAAATCCTCCAGTTTCTGCCAGTTCACCTCCTCATCTGTCAAGTTGGGTAGCTTAACCCTGTCGTCCGTCCCATACTGGCTGTGTGCTGTCAAAGAAATAGAAACACAAGATTGTTACGATCTGAGCGGGAAGCTCAGTCAGGTTTACTCACATAGCATGCAGTCATGCCCAGCTTCTGGCTCTCACTAAAGCAGCCAACTCCACAGGGTCAGTGGCCCCAAGCAACATATACACACACACACACACACACACACACACACACACACACACACACACACACACACACACACACAAACACCCACACACACACACACACACACACACACACACACACACACACACACACACACACACACACACACACACACACACACAC
>JAVQJX010127408.1:0-10260 GCA_036025115.1 Ambassis agassizii
CAAGGAATAAAAACAAGCAAGGAAATGAGCAAGAAGGAAAAGAAAGAACGTCTTCAAGACAAAACTCTTTAGAAAGGCAACTAAATTCCATAGTCAGTTGAAAGCCTTCTGCTCCTTCCCTTTGAATCTCTCTCTCTCTTTGTTTGTCTCTCATGCCTGGAGAGCCTTTCTGGCTCTATTCAGCTCTGCTCTGCCACAGAGTAGTGAATGCATGTCTCACATGCCACACAGCCTCAGCGTTGTTGGACCAGGCACAAACAGAGGCACCTTGCAGGACCTCCTCCTCCTCCTCCAACATAGCTCACACAGCACTGAAGCCTGCCACGGTAGAATAGAGTAGGGGCCTCCCTCTCATTCAGGGTATATTCTCTGCTCCCTCTTCGACCAACCTCTCAGGTGCGCAATTGCTTGTTCCGACGTGCAAAAGACACACATTCAATCAAGCAGGCAACCCTTTCCTTTGGTCAGGTGCTATTTATTGGAAAACAATCATGTGAGCATGGGCTTGTCTTTCAAGCAGAGCAATCAGCCAAAGGAGGGACAGTCTGACCAGATTGACCTTTGACCTTAGTAAATCCCTAGGGGTCAAGTAAAGAGGTCAACCTTGGGCCAGTTCAATGATGGGGGAGGGACCAGTCAATGAGTGAACACCTCTGTCATTGTGTGTGTGTGTGTGTGTGTGTGTGTGTGTGTGTGTGTGTGTGTGTGTGTGTATCAGGGGTCAGTGGCAGGTAAACCTTCATCCTGTGCTGTTGTTTATTCTAAGGCGCCTAGTCACTGACGCCCCTGCACTGTGAGGCAAGTTTGTGTGTGTCCTAAAGCATAATGTTTGTGTGCGTGCAAGAGTGGGAATGAGATAGGGTGAGAATGATGACAGACGGGAATGTCATCCACCCTCTTATCATTAACATGCCTCACCTTTATTCAGCCTGACACATTCAGCTATAAACACACTCACTGAGCTATTAACACACATAATGAAACACACATACTCATATTCACACACAAAAAATGAACTGAAAAAAAATGTACCTGTACTTAAAAAGATATGCGTTTGTCCAGGAAGCAGCTTGACAGCAAGTCAAACATGATTTGTCAAACTTGACTCGTCTTAGAAGAATGAACAATATTCCTTACTATCGTCTACATTTGTCTGGAACAGATAACATGGAATGTCCTTAATTAAGAACAACAGGCAACTTTCCAGTGTTGCATATACACAAGCATCAAAAATCATTTGCAACCTTCAGGCTAATTCAAAGCTGTTTGCCTTTGGGGAAAATACATACATGTTTTCCCACATATACACACACACACACACACAATATACATACAGTGAACCTTCCACTGCAGTGAGCAGAGGCTTGGACTGCTTTGTGCTTATTTCAGCAGCCCATTGGTGCAAAGAGGAATTCATTAAAAAAAAAGTGAAGGGAGAATCAGATAGGAGAACGCTGAGTGCTGCATTCCCCTGTTGTTATTATTGCCAAATCGAAGAGAGAAGGGCGGTTGGTAATAAAAGTCATTAAATGAAATAGAAAAAACGTCTTTTAATAGGGCCTTGTCATTGTGGATTTAGTAGCCTTTCTATCGCCTGCTCCCTGTGCTTCCTTTCCTGCACTGATGGAGAAGAGAGGGCCACGAGCTCTGTGGAAGCAGGACTGGATTCCTAGACAGAGTCAGCCAGCCGAGGAACTGTGCTGACGCACACCCGGTAGCCACAGTCTGGGACAGGAGACAAGTCAAGCTGGAACGGGGACTGGGGCAGACATTGCAGAGCTCATGCTGGAACTTTATTACTTTAGCTGGTTTATTTTACCAAGAGCCAACACATGCTGATCTTGTACAGCGAGCGTGTCTGAAATGTGCCGGTTTTAGTGTGCAGGGTAATTTTGACGAGAGGTCTTCGGGCATATGGTAATAGGCCTGGCGGTATGGCAAGGACTGGAAGGGGGAACAGTGATTTAAGAGAGGGGGGAAACAGCTATGTCTGGGAACAGATGCTGGCTCCAATCAGGTAGGAGGACTGAAAATAAGGAACACAGACATTTGTCCCAGCCAAAGATGGGAGGACTGAGCAAAAGTAGTCAAAGCTAATTATCAGCTATAACTGTCTCCAGTACCAATCATGACATGATGCCCAGGTGGGTGAGTTCATTATCACCTCCTTTTCCAGTGATTCTCAATTAAAAATTTCGGGGACCTTTGCCATCTCACCTAATTCCTCCAATCTCTGGCCTCCACACCACTTTCACCTATTAAATCAGCCATCCAACTTAGACAAACTTGCTCAATGGCAACAGGAAAGAAGGACTAATTTCAGATTATGGTACATCAGGACTGGAAGAAGAGACAAAACATGGCTTTCTACAGGAAGTGATGGTTTTTTGATGGGAATAATTTCTCAAGGCACATATTAGTATGTACATAGGGATGGTAAGAGGGGCTGACACATTAAGACCTAGTAGAAAATGCTGAGACACAACAAAAATGAAGAACAAGTGGTCATCTGTCTCTTGATGAATGCAGCATGGCATTGTCAGAGTATACTTTATGGGTTCCATCCTTGAGTGGACCACCCAGAGTGAAAACTCTCCCTTGCTGTTTCTGTTCGAAGGCGGAAACTTAGCATGAACTGAAAATCATTATGAGCTGAATGAAAGCAATTATCATGTTAACACATTTACGATTTACAGTGATGCTTAGGCAACTCTTACCCAAGACTGAGAATGATCAGTGAAAGAGATATTTACAAAACACAAGGTTTTGGCCAAAAAACGTTAGCCACGTTTTCATGCATGGTTACACACTCAGACAAAGAGAGACCAAGCTAACGTGTTTCCATTATAGAACAGCTGAAAGGTATCCTATCTTCTTTCCATTCAGCCAACATAATGGGACAAAGGCCTGGAATCTGCTTCTCCCAGCCTCTCTGGTGCACACAGGCAAAGAGAGAGAGAGAGAGAGAGGGAGAGTACAGCGTCTCTAAAGACTCCATGTCTCTTCACATGGATGCAGTTGCTGCCCCCCTTGCTCTCCCTCTTGGACAGCCAGATGTTTACACTAGCTCTAGGCTCAGCCATGTTTCCATGACGATACAAGCCCAGGGTTAGTCACATGCCTTGGGGTAGACCGGAGGCACTGGATCCAGGATCATTGCTCCATCAACACTCACCTTGGAGCTTAGTCCACAGGCGACACCTGATCACCTGACTTTAAGCTTTACTTTTAGAGATTCTTCAGAAACATGAAACATTTGTGATAAATATTTTTTTAAAGCCATGAGCTTTATTGTGCCAGCATTTCCTTAAGTCCAAAGTCAGAACTTGATCCTCTTTGCAACACATTGGTTTCTCAGCATATTCGGAAGCGTTATGTCTCTCCGTCTCTGGTGGTAGGCATGTGGGCTCATTCTCGACGGGCATTGTAAAAAGATAAAGGAACTCTCTAACCTAACAGGAAAATAAAACCAGATCCACCCACATAAAAAGAAACAGCCCACACACACAAACAGAAAGAATAAGCCCACAGCCACCAAAAGCTCAGCTCAGCCTGATAACGTCTTGCAGACGACATGCTCATGCAAGATTCACGTTTGGCATCTTACATTCTGCACCTTTGTGGACAAAATGCTTGAAATGTCGATGTGGGTCTTCAAGAAGGCCTTTGAAAGGCCTTGTGAATACAAAAGGTGCAGAGGTAAACGTGTGCATGAGTGTGTTCTTGAGCACAATGCCACTCCACTTTTATATGAGGCACACATTTTTTCCTTTGCAACAATAACCAAGGAGTGAGTGCAAATATTCTTTGTGTTATCAGCCCCTTTGTTTTGTTGGTGTTGCCTCTGTGCTGCATTGTTGCAAAATAATGTCCTGTATTGCCACTGTTCCACCTGAATGCTAAACACATACAGTATAAGGTCATAATAAATGACACACACAGCTTCTCTGCTAACACAATGTGAGCTTTTTCAAATGCAAAGCAAGATTCGGAGTCTAAATTATTATTTTCTCAATTTATATTACTAAAAAGATCAGGTTTACAAAAAAAAAAAGAAAACAGGGAACCACCACCCGCATGGTTTTGATTTCACCGTTTCATTGGCATCCTGATAAAAAGAGGGTGAGAGGGAGTAGATGACGCAGAAACCTAATTAAGATTCTCCAGAGCGTGAACAAATTAACCTGAGTTATGAGCATGCAGAAGCAAAAGTCACACATATGCACACATATGCACACACAAACACACGCGCACACACCAATTTGTCTCTCAAATAGGTGGAGCAGAGGAGGATGACATTCACACTCAAACAAGCATGACTGCCATGGACATTCAGTGATATTTTAGGTAGGGAAAGGCAAAATATTATAGGCTATCTAGTCCAACAACACCACCGTGGAAAACACACCCACAGTAGTCTACAGGATATGCATATCTACTTTCATTCTAGTTGAATTTAAAGCAGTCTCAAAGTGGCCACTTCATCACTCAGATTTGGGACAGCAACATGATACAATGACATGTAGTTTCATGTGAAAAATTAACCTAACAAGGAGAGCTGGATAAATAGGCTGTAGAATGTAGCCTATGCTAATGACATTGCAGAGAGCGACATATGCCAGGCATCAGTATGTCACTCCTTGGGGACATGGGGCTTACGGTAACAGGATAGTGAAGAGTGAGGTGGTGGTGTAAGAAGTGGTGGTGGTGGGTGTTATGCCTTTTTTTTTTAAACCTTCTAGCACAAAGCCCTAGAGGTAGACAGAATGGGAGGGGGGTGAAATATGGGGTTGTGGGGTCAAAGGGAGGAGGAGCAGGACAGTACATGTTTTGAATAAATGACAGAAGAGGGGTTGAACTTGACCTAGACTGGAGGACTAAAAGAGGAAGGAGGGTAATGAAGTGCAAACATGCTTTGTCATGCCATGTTAGAGCCATAGGATTAGAATTCTATAATTAGAGGATGGGGCACCATAATACTAGCCTTCCTTTCAGCATGATGAGCTGCTGAGTCTAAATTACACAAGGGGACTGGAGAACAGATGCTGTGATCAGAACAGGCAGGTCTGGAAGTTTTCTATACTGGTAAACGATGCTCAGCTACCACTGCACTGCACGGTCTGATTGACACGCTAAAGAAAAGTGAAACTTGGCACGCCGTTGAGATTTTTTTTTTGATATTTCTGTGATCAGTTCTTGACAATATAATTTTTCATGACAGACAGCAGCCGTTGGGGGACTGCTCTCCAAAGCTACATGCATATTTAATTTTATTCATTTGCACTTTTTAATGTATTATTACACACAGAGGCTTTTCATACAGGTTGTGAGGTTAGGTACGTGATCCACTGCCTGACCGGTGGCTGACAAATTCATCAGCAAGTCGACAGTAGAAAGAGTGCCGAAGAGGGGCCGAAGCTGGTTTGTTACAATACTGCTACAAGTGAGGAGCACTGGACTGCTAGATAACACTTGCATTCATATATGAATATTTATCTGTAAGGCTGGCATTGGAACAGATGAGCTCGCATGGGAGAGAGAACAACCCATCCATCTCACTCTCTTCCTTTTTTCTGTGCTTCATTCTTTACTTTCATACATTCCCCTTCTCTTGCAATCACCATTTCAATGCCTCTTTCCTCTTTTGCATTTTCCACCCACAATTTCCCTCTAGGCTTCCCCTCTTTTTCTTGATATCACCCGATCTATTGCTCTTCTCCTTAAACGCCGTCCCCCTTTTCGTTCCCTCCATAGCACTGATGTATGGAAAGAAATGGGAAGAGGAAAAAAGGAGGAAAAAAAGTGTGTGATTAATGTCTTTGAGAAAAAGATAAATAATCACAGGAGACTGGGGGCTGGTAGTTGGCCTTAGGGGAGTAAATATGGAGAGTTTTATAGCTGCTCACTTGGGAGAGAGGGAGGTGGAGGAGGAGACGGGAGGGGAAGGAATACAGCGACAGCAGATCCATTCAAGTATATTAGCTTTCCCCCCCATACACAATAACCTCCGCATCTATTCTATCGCTCTACTGTCTTTCATCATCAACACTGAATCCCATCCCACTGACAGCATACACACACACACGCACCAGCCACACAAAGCAGTGCATGCATGCTCGCTTGTGTGCACACACACCCTCATAACCACCCTGCACTTTTTTTCTTTTCAGGCCAGACCCACTGTATGTGTTTGATGGGCCAATACATGTGGTGTGTGATGTGGTTGACAGCCCCCTCCCATGCTGCCCTGCTTTTAAGCCCTCATCCTCCAGTGGCTGCCTGTCCCCTGGAGTAGATTGCATCTTTTATTTATCATTTCTCTTCCTTGGCTTTATCTTCACCAACTAAAAAAAATTCTGGGGCAAAAATTGCAATCAGCATAACATGCCCTCCTCCTGCTGTGTACTCGCCTGTCATTCTTCACTCTCTATGAGCATGCAGGATGAGACTGACAGCCCATGCAGACGTGTGTACAATCCCCCTCTGTATTTACCAATCCCCCCCCCACACACACACACACACACAATGCACACACATACACACTGACACACATATTCTTTCGCGCATACATGGCTACAGAAGATGACCCCGTTACCCCCTTTGCTTTGTCAATATTTCTGACCATTTTCCAAAGCACACACACAGACACACATATGTATCTCACAACACATTTTATTCTAGACCCAGATCGGAGAGTTTAGCTTCCTCAAGCCCCAGAAGAGTGAGCACATAAATGAGCCTAATGCTGGGGAATCTGGTAAACAGGCCAAAGAGGGAGGGAGAGCTGCCTGCCTGTCTGCCTGCTCCATGGCTACTATTGTGCACTGCACATTCTCTGAGCCCACAAGAGCTGAAGCCATCTCCACACAGATTCTTTGGAGGGATAGTAAGCCAAGAAGTAAGAGAGGAAGAGGGAACAAGGGAAAGAGAGAGTGGGTGAGAGGGTGAGGGAGGGAGGAGGAAGAAGATCATGCATAAAATCTTGTTTGCAGAATGCATTAAGATTCAGATGAACTGCGGAGGGTAATGGGATTAGAATCCTGAACCGTTTCCAAGGGTGGGGAGTCGGATTGACAGCTGAGTCTATTGCACTGACGAATGCAGTGAAATATTGTGGCTCTGGCAAAGCCAGGCAAGCAGGCAAGGGGGATAGCTGAGCCTACAGCACCTCTGTTTACTTCAAGCTTTAGCACCAATAATGCAGCTGAGGGGGTAAAATACATCTTTTCCTTAGCCAGTTGCATGAGTGAATATTGGTAAGGCAACAAGAAAAAGCTTCAGTCTGCCTCACAAAGGTGTTTGGCAAACAAAACAGAAGCACTGTGGCTTTAAATCGCCGTCCCTCCCACCCTTTCTAAATATCGTCTATTTAGCCAGCGGTGAAAAGATATAGGGGGCTTTTGTCTGCGTACCCATTGGTGGGGGCATGGAGAGCTGGAAACACACAAAAATAGGAACAAAGTGCTAAGCTTCCAATTGGGATAGCTGTGGGCCATTCAATGCGCGCAGCTCAGTGGGTAAAAACAAGGAGAAGTGGGCTACTATTACGGGCTTATCTGAAAATAGGCTATTCTCACACAGCTATAGGGCAGACTGGTGTGGAAATACCCTGCATTGTTTATAATAGACAGGCTATGGGAGGCGAATACGAGCCCTTTAAAAGTCTGGCAAGGCTCCACGGAAAAGGCAAATAGTGAGAGTTAGATGTTTTTGTTCATTACACGCTCTTTTTCTTGCGTTTTTGTGTCGTTATTAGTCCACTCACCGACTTGCAATACGTTGTCCACCCAGCCACCCTCTAGCAGAGTGACACCCCGCAGGAAAGGCAGCTGGGTCTCGTCATTATTGTCCCCGCTAGTTCCACTTTCCTCTCCTCCGGCGTTGAAGGAGGAATACATACAGATCTCCTTCTCGCTTCTCGGGAATGACCAGTATACGATCCTCCGCTGGACGGGCTCCGGGATCCTCTCGAACCGCTCCTCCACCCTCTGGAACGGCCACTTCTCCGCGACTCTGCGTGCCGCGATGTCGAGCAACGACTCGGGGTTGTGCGTTTTTCCATTACCCGACCCTCCCGGAGCGGACCCCGCACCGCCACACAGGACTCCTCCAGCCCGCTGCCCCTGCCTGCATGCCGGGTTGTAGCCGGGCCGGCAGCAGAGCCGCTTGGCTGGGGGCTGCTGGACTCGCTCGGCCATGATCGCACCGCTTCCAACCTGAAGCGCAGTTCCTCTCCGATCATATAAACGGGATAAGGAAGAGAAAAGGGCAATCTCGCACCGATTGTTTGCCGTACATGGAGAGGCTGTCCTTATTTGGAAAGGTAGGCGGCGCATGCGAGTTCCGTGAAGTCCTTTGTGTTGTCAAAGTAACCAGGATGGGCGGGATCCTGGAGCGCTGCCAGCGCACGAGTGGCGCTATAAAAGGAACTGGAGGCGGAATTCCCGAACGTCGGCAAATCCTTTGTGAAGCCGTCCGGGAGCACGAGGGCGGAGCCCCGGCGGCCGACGGCCTTTGAAGTTTCCTTCTTATTTGAGTTTAAAGGCGGGGACTTAATCCAGGGGCGGCCTTGCAGTTTCCCACAGGGGTAAAAGGGGGCAAGAAAGCTGAGTTTTTTCCTTTGGAGCCTGAGCTACCACCCCAGGCTGTAGCTCCTTCAATAACAACTTGATGGTTGTTTTTGAGGCTTTAGTCCAAAAGGACTCTCAGCTGTCAGAGACAGAAAGGCCGTGGGAGGAGGAACATAAAGATATGAAGCTGGACATGCTTGTCCTCTGTAGTCACATCAGTCATAGACTGTTTGGCGTTCTATGCTGCTACACCCTGTGCACAATTAATCAAACACACCCTGAAAGACATGCTCTCTCTCTTTATCTTTATTTTTAAAGGGACCCTCCACAGATTTTTACACATTGAAGAGGCTATAAACACCTTTGAGTTTTCAGCCTATCAAAATAGGTCTGAGGCTTGGGAGGGAGCTCATTGAAGTCAGAAAAAAATCATTAAAAAAAATATATGTTTGAAAACAGAGAATTCACAAGTTTATATATTCTAGTTTGACCATCGTATATATAAAGGTGGGTGCTCTTTGTTTTGTCACTCACCTGTTTTCTGAAGAGTGGGAGTGCTCGAGTCGCAGTCAGTCCAACAATGGATAAAAAGTGTGCAAGTGGGGCTTAAGGTGACTGGTTGCTAAAACCGTAGCATCCACTTATCACTCAAAGTATCCACACCCGCCTTAATTATGCTTATTTTTAACATATGTACAATTTATCAGTGTGAGTTATATACAAAAATTTCAGGGAAAACCTTGAAATGAAGGTGACACTATCCCATTAAAAAAAACAGACTCCATGTGTTTGACCTCTTCTTTAGTCTAAAGGTGACATTTTTTGTTTATAATGGCTCTATCCAGTTATCATAAAAGCGAAACTTTTGACTGTTGGACTACCCCTTTAAGAGCTCTGTGCCCCATTAGGTATTTTGATCATTAGTCACTCCAGTGGTTGAATCTATCAGCTTCCAACAAAGGATTTTGGGAATTCCTCAAGGCCTGGCCAGACTGAAAAACTAGTGGAGCTAGTTAACTATAAATTGGTTCAATCCTTTTATGGTCCCCCCACCCTGTGTGTTGTCAGCCTTATGTTAGTTCCATTGCTGTGTCATGAAAAGGGGGCCCACTTCTGGAGTAAAACGCTCATCAGGGGTTAGGGTGTGGTTGCATTTCCTGCTTCCCAGATCCTCACTCTGCCTGATGAGACATAGCAGAAGCTAATAATTATGAGCATGTAACAAAAAAGCCACTAGGTTGTGAATGTTTTCTAAATTGTCTATAAAACTTGGCCAAAACTATGCTAAACCAGAGTGTGTGTCTGCTACGTGTCTGTCCGCTGCATGTGTTCTCAGCTGCCCCTCTCCTTCCTCTGTGAGTTAGGTCTAAAAGGCTGGCCTTTGAACTGCTCTGAAAGTGATCCATGCTGTATGGACAGAGCAGATGTGGCCTAACCTGATTTGGTTTCAATACTTCCCCACAGGAAGTTCGCAAAGCCAGCAGGTCCTCCTTTGTTATGTTAGCCATCTTTCTGAGAAGGCCAGTGGGGCCATGCTTTTTTGTTGCTTTAATTATTTGCTTTTTTTTCTCCTCAGAAAGAGCAGTTACACACATTATACGTGATGATATCATCTTGTTGGTTGGTTGGTAAATTTTTTATTAAACAGATTGTTCAAATAATGTCCTGAAAAGGGCTAAAAAATGTTATT
>JAVQJX010127489.1:0-10155 GCA_036025115.1 Ambassis agassizii
AGCTGCAGTTAGCAGCTCTGTGGCATTTTCACTTGATAGACAAATGAATAATGGATTAATCCTCTCAGCTTTTCAGACATTGTTGTCAAGGTATATTTTCTGTGTGAATGCTCCAGTAAAAATTGACTTTTGGAGGAACCAAGGGCAAACATTCTTTTGTGTGATCAGATTTTTGTTTTAAATGCGGCATTTATCTGCTTTTGTCTGGATTTGAGGACTTATACAACATTAATTTTGAGATGTGACTGGGATTACAAACACTCATATGTAAACCTACTTAAAGTAAAAAGAAGTTTGAAATACCTGTGCCTCAATCAAAGAGTTTTTGTGTGCACAGAGGTTGCATAATAATAATAATAATAAAAAACAGACGGAAAAACCTTGATAGAGATGGAAGAAAGGCGAGAACAGAGAGAGTGAGAGTCCATTAGCTGCTATTAATTACCTCTGATTGGTATTCACAGACTAGCTGCTTCTGAGCCTCGGAAAGATCAATTCTCCACTCAAGACCTCCGTCAACACACATACACCACACTCATTAAAAAGACACACTTATTCCTTTGGCCTTTCTTTTTTTAACTCTTGTTTGCACTTTACTCTTCCTGTCTGATCAGGATCTATTATTTCTATGTAAGTGGCAGCATTTGTTCCAGCACATAAACTCTGTCATATCTGATGTCAGTGTAAACTCCATTGTTTGCAAAATGACACACAAGGAAAACATGTTTTCTTATTTTTATGTATCTCCATGTAGGCTGCATTGTGTCACACTGATGTTTGCTGTGTGTGCAATACTGGATGCAGTTTCACTTTTTTTTATTGTATTGAAAGCTCTTTGTAATTGCCGTCCTATGCTCCTGTCTTGACCTTGTTTGGGATGTGCCCAGCATTTGTTCTAATAGTCTATTTTCTCTTGGGTGAAGTGGAAGAAGCTGAAGTGTCAAATGAAGGAAATTACTGCAGATAATCTGACAAAATATACACCAGTGTAGATCTTGTAGTTGTACTAGCTGTCTTGCCAGTTGTCACATCAGTGCAGGTATATTCCAATGTCAGCATCAGCAGGAGCTGATATAGACAGAATAGGACTTCAGCTTTTTTGCCTTTGCATTGCATTGTGCCACACACACATTATTATGGTCAGTATGGGTCAGACGGTGCAACGCAATATAAATCTGACCTTTTTACCAGACTCCTGTTGACAGACAGGTGAGAAACGGTCATAATTTGGATTAATAATGTGAAGTTTTGCTGAGTATAACTGTGAGTAAATCTATACAGAAGCCACCGATAATTGAATAGTTTCTAAGAGGAGACTGTAAGCAAAATGATAAATATGTTATGCTCCTTTTCCCATTATCTTTTCTTTAATGAATCCTATTATTTTTGTTAAAGCAATGACCCAGTTGCTCCACAACTGTCCCATTTACAAATTGATTATTTTCAGCCTTGGATGCTAATCAGTCCCTTGAATTAAATAAACAGAGCATTAGTCTTACTTAAATAACCAGAATGCTCAAAGTTGGCGTCAGTGTTGGATTCAGAGCTTAAAGACTTCAAGAAGTGACTTGAACTAAATGTTCCAAATGTTCTAAAGAGATTTTTATTGAAAGATGGCAAAAAGCCTAGAAGATGACCCCCACCCTCCCCGGAGAGCCAGTCACTGTCACAACACAGAAGATGATTAACAAGAACCATGACATGATCTTATCCAATAAATAATGCAGTTATACATTGCAGAGAGCTGGATATCTCCCAGTCTAGGTCCACAAGAAACTCCAGAAGACTGAGACTTCAGCTCACTGGGTTGTGAAAATCATGTCAAGGGGCATTCTGTCATTTTTTTGAGGTGGATTCTGAGAGATGTTTGCAGCAATGTGTAACCTTGTATAAGACTTGGCTCCCAACTAGGCAAAAGAACAGTCAGAGGGTGGAAGCACCCACTAAAAGAGCTAAATCAGTGGGTTCTGCTGTCCAGATGATGACCTCTGTTTTCTGGGATAGTCTCCAACTTCCCAAAGCTGAAAGCACATATAAGAAGGTAAACTACTTTGAACAGCTACACATATTCTTTTTTAGCTTTTCCTCTCTTAGAATGAGTTACAGATACACTAATGGGGTGAAACTGACAAAGAAATGGTGGCTGCAGGGATGTGCTGATATGAAAAAAATGAATAAAAAGCCTTTCAATCGTTTTAACATGGTATCCCTGTCGTCTTGTCGGAACTGGAACTGTTACTAATCAAGTTCTTTCCAACTGCCAACCCGGTTTTCATCTCTTGAAATCATTTAAAGCTCGTGTCCACCGTGCTCTCCTTTTCAAGGAAGCACTGCTCAACACAAGCTTTGGAAAGTGCCGTAAAAAAAAGAGCATAATGTACTTCAACAGAAATGGTGTTATGTGGTTTTCTATTAAGGTTTTGTTCCTGCCATGCAGGGAGCTGAGGACGTGCTGTCGGCAAACACTTCTAGTTCATTGTAAATAAAGGGAAAAAGAAATTGTTGCATTGAGGAAAGGTCTGTGGTGGGCAGGCAGCTTTAACATAGCAGAAAATTAGCCTGTGAGCTCCCACACGGACTGGTGGAAAATGATGAGAGATTTAAGAGAGCGAGGGAGTGGAGCTGGGAGATGGAGAAGATGTGGGGAGGGGAATAAACGCTGAGGAGAGAGAAAGGCGAAAAGAAAGGGAGCGACTACAGAGTGTGAAGAAAGTGATGAAGATGCTTACTGGTTCAGGTGACAGATGGACAGAGAGATGAATTGTTGCCACTTTGAGTGAATGCAAAGAAACCTGGAAGCTGGAAAGGAAGCTGGAGGAGCTGAGTGGGGAAAGATCGGTGTGTGTATGTTAATGGCGTAATCACGAAGACAAAGAACTGCTGTAACTTCTCTGAAGGCTTGGCCCTGTGAATGCACACACGAGCAAAGTCCATCTTGCACCTGTGTGCACCTTTGAGTGTCTGCGTGAGAGAGAATGTGAATTCCTGTGGCTACAAGGTACAAGTGTGCTGCCTTCTACCCCTTATCAGTGACATGCTCATTGATTACCTTGATGACTGCTGTTCGATTGCTCCTCAGTGATGAATGTGCCTGATCCTTATTTCCTCTGAGACTCTCTTTCTGTCTCTCTCGTATGCACTTAAAGCTCTCTACATTATTGTTATTTGATGTCTTGATGTGACCAAACAACAGAATCAAAACAAAGAGGCGTTTTTTTTCTTCTTATTTTTATATTGTGTGTGTGTGAGATGCACTTCCAAGGTTCACTCACCCAGATTGGGCCATTTTCCTGCATCTAAAATTTTCCACATGGCTGCAGAGCTCCACAACACTGAGTAACTTGGTGGCCAGTGTGCAAGAGTAGACTGATAGAATTTGGTTAATGAACTCAAAAAAAGTAAGTACACACTAATCTGTTTCTCCTGGGTTCGTAAATCTTTTGGAAAAGTAGAAGGCTCAGAAGACATGAGCAAATGGTTTCTGTAAGTGCCACGGTTTTTGGGCTGTTGGTACCCCTCGATGCTGAAAAATGTTTACTGAAATCAGACAGATTGAAGCCTGGTTTGCCTGGCAGGAATTGCTTTACACTTTCACAAGTAATTTTCTCTTTAATAATTGAGGAACGCAAATGAAAAATGAAGCATGTTATCCTCAGGACAGAACCCGCTGAGAAATTTTTCTCCTGAACACTTTAAGTGGGTCAAAAATAATGGAAATATTGAATAGCTATAAAACACAGTGAATATGTGCGGCTGCTGATTAAAGTTACTACATATCTGTTGAGCACTGCCATCATTTATTTTCATTATCTATCATGAGTCATCGTGTTGAGCAGCCTGTGTGGTTGGCCAGCTGCGTAAGACTGCACATTGACTTGATGGCTTTGTTTCTCCTTGGTTGTTGCGTGACTTTTGTTTGCGTGCAGCTACGTAATGATCTAATCACATTCATAGTCATTTGTCCACAGTCAACTTTGTTGTTGTTTATAGTCATGTGCATGCTCTGGCCTCATTCTTGTCTTTTGTATTGGTGAAGACAGTCCATGCTGATGTGTTGTTGGCTGTTGATGTGAATCCTCATCAGAAATTTGCCTTTTTAAGGAAAGCCTCAGGTGTTCTACCGCACCTATTAGAGAAAGCGGCTTAGGGGAGAAAAACCTAAAATAGAAGAGCATCCATTTCCTGCACAGAATGCCTGAAGCAACGAGCTCAATCCATGGATTTTATTGGACATTTAGGAAAGACAAATTGGAACATAGTATTTAAAAAGGCCTTTTTTGCCCAGTGAGACCCTGTGGCCTCAAACCACAGCATCTTTTTACAGCATATCTTTTAAGCTGTTGTAAAATATTTTTCAAGAAATTTCATGATTCAGAAAAATTATGAAAGACACAGCCATGCTCACCTTTTGCAGTAAAAGGTAATTGCCTTCCTCACTTTAAAACACACTTTACATAAGTTGATTTGGCAGTGCCCAGTCAAGGTCAAAGGCAGACACACCCCAAGATAAATTACACTTTAGCGGGGTATACACACACAAATTCATTCAGATTTGTACTTTTACAAACCTCAGCGAAAACGGGGCATTTGGTGGCCAAAAAAAACAAAAAAACAATTAATACAGAGCAGCCCACTTTGGTGCACTATGCAAAGCAATTAATCAGAGAGCATGAGTGTGTGTAAAGTAAACCGAGCCAGGCAGCAAAGTGCCCAAACGACCTCTTTTTATAAATTTCCATCCATTTTTTTTCTCTCACTCTTTGATTGGTTTCACTGTACACGGATCCACTTACAAACTCAGCAGTTGCGACCTTGCTGAGGTTATAAGTGGATCGCTCAACTCCTGACTCAAAGCCGGTTGTTGTATAACAGCAGATAAACTGCTTCTGCAATAAATGATATTTGATTTAAGCACACAGCAACACACACAAAAACACACAAGCAGACAGCTGGGCACTGAGGCGACTCATGGTCCAGTCAGCATTGGTCAGCATCATCTGTGCTTGTACAGACACACACACACTCAGAGTATGAGGCCTTGCTGCATGGATAAGATATATAGGATTGTAATTGTTTGACATTGACTTGTACTCACCTGTGCACAGCCCAGGAGTTACACACACAGAAGTGTATGCACAAGCATTAACACACGTGCAAAGTGATGCAGGCTTTCAAGCACACAAAAATTAGAATTCCAATAGTGATCACTGGTGTCCACTGCACTCTGCAGAGGGAGTGACACACACACACACACACACACACACACACACACACACACACACACACACACACACACACACACACACACACACACACACACACACACACACACAAACATACATAATATCATCATTCAGGAGGCATCTAGCCTGTCCTTGTCTCTTCTGTTTGGAGTCAGCAGGATGGAAACGTCACACATAGATGTGTCCATACACATACTAAAACACACTCGCCCTCTTCTGTCTTATTCCACATGGTTACATGTCATTTGTGCAGACACAGTTAAACATGCGTGAATATATTCCGATTAATGTGACATTTTGCTGCAATTATTTTGCTGACTGTCTGACTCAGTGTCACTTATCACGAGTGATAAGTTAGCTGGCTGAAAAGAAGCCGACTGTTCTCCATACTTTGTTCCTTTTTTTTCATCCTCGTAGCAAGATAAGAGGCTTTTTCAGTTTGGTCTCAGATTTTTTGTTTATTAAAGGACCACACGAGGAATTTTGCATGCATTTCTTTGGTGACTCCTGGTGGAAATATTAAGGAAGACAGCTGTATAGAGTGTAATTGAATTGCTTTATCACTTTAAATAATGTGTTCCCCTACAGAACTGGTGTCAATTTTTTAAAGAACATGAAGTCTCTCTCCTGTAATAATAAGCATTAGCTTATTAAAATGGGGTAGTTCAGTTTGCAAAGTGAACAGAATGCAGTGTGGCAGAACATTTTAGGTTGTAGCTCTGATGTCAACACACACTCACTTGCTGATATCAGTGTACATCCTTGCCTATGAATCCATCCTTTAAAATGGGAGCAGATGAAGCTAACCTGTCACTGTTTTTACCTATTTATGCTTGTGTGTGACTAATTAAAATTGCTGAGTCACAGCTGGCTTAAATCAGACCAGCTCTCAAAACACATTATTACATTGCCTACCTTTCACATTTGTTATAAAACAAAATATTTTTGCGTTCAGGTGTCACTAGCCAGCTATTTCTTTTTGAAGGTGTAAGTACATGATGTATTTGTGAAGGGTGAGAAGTGTGGGAGTAAAATTATGGAAGGTTTTGTTGTGCAGCACACAGAGGTTAATGCGACTGATGACCTCACACACATTTGCTGTCAAAAGCTTTGAGCAAATCATTTAAAAGTTTCATTTTAAACCAATCTTCGAACAAAAGCATAAAATTTCAAGTGTGACAAATTAAAAAGACTTCAAACTAGAGTTGTTTATTTTCTGCTAACACACACATAGGGAAACGCACACAAATTCAGATGCGTGCGTGATGCTCACTAATAGAGATTTTTCCATGGTGATGTTTGACACATATTAACATAATGCACAATGGCAGTGAGGACAGTGACTGTCAGGGGTGTGATAGAAGAATCTGTCTCAGCACATGAATCGGTTCAGAATTACAGCCTCTAATTTAGTTTCTTGATCGCCCAATCTTTGTATTCATATTTTCCTATTGCCCTGCATGTCTCTGCCTCTCTTCGTCTCCCCCTCTCCTTCCTCTCTCTGTTCCGCCTTAGCCTCCCTAACACCAATTATACTGTGTCAAATCCATGCATGTCAGTTTCCAGATCCCTAATCATCCCTTCTCTCTTTCATCTGCAAATCCTTTGTTCCTCCCTCCTCCCCCTTTTCCCTTCTCTGTAACCTTTCTTCTTTGCTCCTCACCCTACCCCACCCCGTCGTCTGCTGCGTGTACACACAGCCCGTCCTCCTTGTCCTCTTATCCGTATCACAGTTACCTCTCCATCTTCCTTCCTTTGATTTTTTTTTTTCATTACCTATTTCAATTTTATACTTCTCTCTCTCTCTCTCCCTAGCCACTGTGTCAGTGTTTGAATTATGTCTTTAGTCGACATTGCAAAGGCTTCCTGCTAGGCTGGACTCGTGGAAATTCTTGTTTACACTGTGTACTGTGGTTCTTTGTTCTTGTAGTATTCCTCTATGCAACATTTAAAACCCTGGCATCAAACATGTGCTCTCTCTGTTCTGAGGATTGCTTTTTTAGTGAAGACATATCTCAGCTACCAAGTCCTGCTATCCAGCTGTGAAAGCTGTTTCACAATAAAAGACACAATTATGAAGCAGGCCCATGGAATAATATGGTCTTACATTTCAGTGACACATCCTACATGGAACGTCCAGCCCATGACTGGTGTGATGATAAAATGACACAATTTAATCAACACTGTATTGAAGCATTGTCTTTTTTTTTGCAGCACAAATTCAATGCATATCATATCTGCTTGCTGTACAAAGTGCTCGGGAGCTTGTCTGCTCCATCTCTACTGTTATGTTATTAATTATTGTTTTAGTTAGCAATAAGAAATAACTTATCAGATATGAGCATTTGACACTCACAACTCAGCATAAGAAAAACTAGCATGAACAACATGTTTTTGTCTCACTCATGAGTTTTTGTGAAGAGTCAGGAAAGGATACTAGACCCAGACCTACACTGTTGTGTCTTTATAGCAACCTTTCCAAAAGTCATTTTGGGAAACCCTGATATATTATTGCAAAGAAAACAACTTGAATCAAAATTTATTTAATGATAAATACAAGACAGGATCGAGGTTGACGGAAGCAGTTGACAGTTGTGTTTCTAATCTATTAAAGATGTTATTGAGTTGTTGAAAGTACCTTGTTTTGGCACAGAGTGGGCTTCTGTTTAATTTTATTTTTTATATACATTTAGGAAATTATGATGCGTGTATTGCTATAGACTATATTTGTATTTCAAATATATTTGTTTTGAAATTGATTGTTTAATAGTGGTGCCTTAAATGAAACCCCTCTATTAGAATGCCATCCGGCTATTGCTTTAATAGACAAATGTATCCAACAGTATTGCAGATTTCATGTGTTTCCCCCTCCCATGACTGTTTCACAACAGACACATATGGGAAGGTGTTGTGACTGTAGTAGCAGGGAGGCAGGGCTAAGCGAGTGAGAGAGAGCCAGAGAGAGGATGAGGGAGGTAGGGGGAGGGGTTTGTTTATTTCTGTTGTGTTTTTTTTAATGGTAACTGCGCCTCTTGAGCCCACAGGGGGAAAAAAAGCAGGGAGACAGAGACAGAGAAAGAGGAGGGAGAGGTGATGATGGAGAATGAGGGACGATATTTAGCAATATGAGCAGCATCCGAGAAAAACACAGCGAAAGAGAGGAAAGGGATGGACGGACACACGGACGGATAGAGTCAGAGCGCGTGTCAGACCGACGCTCGTCGCCCAAACAATGAACGTGCTGTGGTCGCTGCCGGCAACACATCGTCACGGCAACCGGAGCCAGAGGGGTGCGCACTGAGTGAGAATGGCAGAGAGAGAAAGAGAAGGAGGAGGAGGGAGGGGGGGGGGCAGGAGAAGGGGAGAGAGAAATAGGAAGAAAGATGGTGTCTCCCCCCCAATAGATGTGTGTGCGTGTGTGGGTCTTTATGGTGGTTCTTTCTGCCTGAACATGTGTGTTTGTGTGTGGTTGATGTGTGTCAGTGGCCAGTTGTCTGACACTATGATCTTTTGTAACCATCTAGGTGAATACAAGAAGGATGAGCTGCTGGAAGCGGCAAGGTGAGTACCAGACTCTGCATGCTCTTTGTTTTGATTTCCTCCCATCTTCTTGCCTCCTTGTGTTTCTTCCTACTTTGTTAACATTGGTTCATTTTCCCTGTTCACCTTTTCAGTTCTTTGCTCCATGGTTCTCCTTGTCTCATCTTCTCTCGTTTCATCCCACTCCCTTGCTTTTTATAATTCCCCCTGTTTATCTCTTCCATCTCAAATCTCTTGTTCTTCATTTCCTGTATTTTTCCTCTCTCTCATCCCCTCTTGTGTTCTCTCATTTTCCCCCTTTGTTGTATCCGTTTCCTTTCATTTCCTTTCCATTAACACTAGATGTTTCTCTCCTCTCCTCTCCTCCCCTTGTGATCCCTCCTTGTTTTGTCAAACTTGTTTATCAATGGTTCTTTCTCCCCTCTGCATGCACTCATACACTCTTCCAGCTCCCACACTAGACAGGTGTTTCAGCACCAGAGAGTTCGGTATTGGTGGGCCAGCAGCACTCATGCATTTGGAGGCATGTTATGGTTGCAGGCCGTTCATGTGGGCTGTGTGTGTCTGTGTGTTTCTGTCTCTTGCACGTGGAAGTGGAATAGCATTCAAGAGTGTGTGTGGGTGGCTGAACGCTCGATGCCTCAACACCCCCCCCCCCGCATCTCATCCCTTTTGCAGCCAAACACACACATACAGAAGGAAGCAGCTGGCCTTGCACAGCAGTACCTCAGTGTAGTCTGGGGTCATTAGGCTGTTTAAGTGTGAACTGTGAACCTACTGTGGCTCTTACACAGCTGAGCCACAGACTGGCTGATTACACATATCATTTTTCAGAAGAATTTGTTATGTAGTCTTTTTTTTATTTAGGGGCTAGCATAATGGCAAAGTGCTAGAAGAATAATAAGTAGAGTAAGTGAAATGGTTACTTAGTCTGAGAGGAATGCAATGAGTCAATGCACTGACAGGAAAAAGGGGCATTGTTAATGTATATGATGGTAAATAGGAGCAAAAAAGAAATGCAACTGCTGCAAAGGCAAATGTGTCCCTTTAAGGCCATCAGTCAGCTGACAACAAAGTGTGTGCTTTTCTGGGAAATGGCATAAAGGGCTTAATGTTTTTAAAGCTTCCTAAACTTTGAGGTCTTACAGTTAAACAGAGAAGTAAGAGTAATGACTCACGCAGACATAGTGTGATGTGTGAGGTCGCCTCAGCTGGGTTTTCAAAACTATTGCTGATAATAAATTGGCAAAGGCAAAGGTGGTACACTTTTTTTTTTAATGAAACTCTCTAACATTTAATTACATTAATTAAAAGATTAAATATCCAAACTCATTAACATGCTGCCACCAGAAAACATACAGCTGTACTCATT
>JAVQJX010127559.1:0-15596 GCA_036025115.1 Ambassis agassizii
CCCCCCCCCCAAAAAAAAAAAAGTAGAAAGGGACAGAAGAAAAGAGCAGAATAATGCAAAATGAACTTGCACCCTTGACACAGAATAAGCCTGTACTTCCACAGTGGAGGAACACGAGAATATGAAAAGACCTGAGTGTACATATTAAAAAAAGCACCAAGGAATCTGGATAGAAATGGAGAATAAAAGCAGAGGTGTAGTGCAGGGTAAGGCCACCAAAACTCGGCTTTCCCTGTTTTTTCTTATGTGGAGGATGGAGATTACTCACCTTTTTTATGCTGACAGAAATGTTCAGGACTTAAACCTTTGGTCTGTGAAACTGCCAGTCAGGAAAGGAACAACTCTTTATAACATTACATATTTTCCTCAAGCTGTGGGGTTGTTCACTTTTTCAGTTTTCTGTAGAAAACACACTTTAGTCCACACACTGCTGAGATATTGAGACATACAATGCTTGTAACAGTGGAATACATTTAAATTTCTGGTTCACCAGCATTCATGGCCATTAGTGGTGTGGAGGTCAGAGGTCAAAGCAGCAGCGCCTACACACAATACATGTAATAAAACTGAATGATGGCTGCTGGGTTCACATTATCCTTAAATGAACTGTGACTGCTGAATGAATAGTCTCTGTATTCACACAGGACAATCATACTTTTTGTCATTAACGTTCAATGATCTGTCAAAGGATTGAAGTGTACAAATTTAATTGTAAAGATGTTCTTTGCAGGTGAGTTCCAACATTAAACTGATGGCCTCTTCTCCACAAGCCACCTACATGAGTCCATGCTGAGAGCTGGAAGTCTGGATTATCCAGAAGTTCACAGGTTGGTTGTTGGAATTTTTCTCAGTTAGACTTGAACAGTGTTTGCCCTGATGTCCATGTTAAATGTGCGTTAGAATGCACTGAATTTTCTGTCCTGTCTTTATGACTCACAGTGGTATCTATTTGTTTGGCTAGCTGGTTAGCATGCTAACTTCAGTATCTTCACAACACAATCATTTTGTTATGGGTTGGTTTTAAACTCACAAGTACATTTGTGCATTGAATGCTCCAGTCCACGTATGTGCAGGTGTGCGAACACGTATGAGCCGCCTTCAGGCATTCCCTATATATATATATATTTCCATGTGTGTGAGTGTGTGTCGGTGCCAAGTGTCATATCGATAGGTTAATAGCTGTGGTGTCAGATTCAGTAACTCTCTGATTAGTTGACAGTTCACTAATCCACACACCATCCTGAGTTATTGGCCCGGCCCATTGATTTCCAGCCTGCCAGCCAAGCCAGGAGGAACTCAGGGGTCGTAAGAGAGCCTGCCGTTATTGATTGGCCCCAGATCAACCCCACAACCACCATCTCCCCATAACGCACACACACCAAACCTGACCGCAGCCCTACATCGTGTAGCTTTATACTGTCAGATGCTTTCTGTCCTCTTCCCACCTTTGCAGCCTCTTCTCCAGTGTTACACTGGGTGCATTTGTGTCATCTCCATCAATCCAATTTTTTTTAAGAGTGATATATTTTTATTGACAGACTTCATACTTTGCAAGAGACATCCAACAAAACTGCTTTTCTCATCGTTCTGTACCTGCTCTGCTCCTGCCAATACTTTCATATCCTTTCATCTCTATCAGTACATAAAAGTCATACTCCTCCCAAAATCTTGAGGATCAAAAAGCATCTCTCTCTCTGTAGATGGTGGCTATCAAAGGTGGCTATAAGGCATTTGTAGTGTTCATTCTTTACAGGGGAAGCACTTGGTCAGTTTGAATTCATCTGGAGATGATTTGACAGGGGGCATATTTGACAGAGGAACAATGAAATTTTACATGAACTGGTATTTGGTATCTGATCACGGGTTTCAGTGTCTGAGCCTTTCATTCAGACTGACCAGTTTTCTGTGTTTATCTTATTCTCCCAGTAATAAATTATTATACCTGCATCACATCTGAAGGTATTTTTGTTCCTTCTAGCTGTGGCTTCAGTTTATGCTTATGGAATTTGGTGTGTTCTCTTTGGATATTGTACAGTAAACTGTGGGATAAATTAGGCTGTGAAGGATGCACAGCCTAATTCGAATTACATTCTGCTGTTTGTCCTTCCATATGCCATTCCATTATTTGGAGTTCTACCTGTTGTCATTAGTGAGGATTAAAATAAGGCATGCATGTTCCCGTGTGGTCTTAAGATGTCCTATTCTCACTATGAGCTCACTGTATTTATCTTCCACAGATTTCCTTATGTAACGGGCACCATGGGTGTTATAGTGAGCTGCAAGATGAAGCGATAAAAACCAATGACCTGGAATCAAACCTGCAACCTCACACACAGTTTACAAGGTAAACACACTTAATTCTGTTGATCCGTGAGCACCTCCAAACATCGCTCTGATCTCTTGTCCACATTCTCAGCATCCACTGCTTTATTTCATCCCTCTCTTCTTCTTTTTTTTCTTCCCTCTGCTCCTTCCATCTCTCTTCGTCCTCTGTGTAAGCATTGGGGTGGGGTGGGGCTGAGGGGTTGTTAAACATTTTTCTTCCTTCTTAATTGTTTTGACTTGTGCCATTGGCATCCCGATTAGGCCTCATTGATTTCCCACTGCTAAGTGCATTGATTTCTACATTTCTCATTGATCCCCACTTCTAAATCTACCCACACACACACACACACTGTGTCTGTCTCTCTCTCTCTCTCCATGAACACCACGCAGGCCAAGCATGAACGTTTCTGTGTATCTGTATGCCTGTGAGCGTGCGAACATGTGAGTGAAGACGGCGTATAGCGAGTAACTATGGAGATAACGATGCACAGATTCAAGAGTAGAGTCGATAGTGTTTATGTAGGACAAGAATAGAGATTATAAGGTTTGTCAGAATAAAATGCAGATCTGAGGAGACCTGTGGAGTGTTTTGGGGAGCCAGTGGTAAATAAAAAAAAAATTAAGTTTGGGTTTTAGTGTGTAATTCAGTTTTTGAGTTGAACATGTCTGCAGAAATTTAAAAAAAATATTACGATAGCTGTTTTTGTGTGACATGCTTTTTCAGCACCACAATACTTTGTGAAAGATGATGCTTAAACACCTTTCACATCTTATTTTTTTTTAATATTTTAAAGCTATGTCTTGCTATCGTTCTTGTACACACACACACACTCTCTTCCCTCTTGATCGTATTCCATGGTGTCCAGGAGAGCCGGGTCTGATCCTCTCAGTGTTTAAGGCTCTCATCTCCCCCACCCCACTTCTGCAACACACATTCACTGCAGGCAGCATGGGCTGGAAAGCTCTATCCATGTCATTGGCATTACCTCAAGCCTTGATGCTGCATTTGTGCTAAGCTAAGCTGTTTGAGCACAAGAAGCAGAGGGGCGTGTGTGTGTGTTTGGTGAATGTTATGGTATGTTTACATGTACGTGAATGTCTTGATTAAGTGTGTTCAGGTCTGGTGTTTCTGTGCTTTGCTGCATGTTCTGTTTTTTGCATGTGTTTATATATATATATATATACATATATATATGTGGACATTTATGCCCATGACTGAAAGGGCACAGGAATCAGTCTGTGTGGAATATAGGATTGTGTCTGAACCTGATAAAGAATGACAGAAAAAAAAGTGGATATTGCCCACCCCCCTGTCCACCCACCCCTCTCCATGCTTTCCTTTACACTGCTGTCCTGCATTTTACATGTTAAATCCATTACAACCAATCCGGGATGAAATAGGATGCAGAACATGTGTGAAAAATGAACTCTGGGGTGTAAAGATATCTTCAAAGTCAGAATGAAATTATGCGTGAAATAAAACAGAATATACATGAAAAAAAATCCACAGCTGTAGAGATAAAAACACAAACGCATCCAGTGAGAAAAAAATATGTGTTCACACAACCGATTCCAGTGTGCTTCAGGTCGAGGCGAGCTCATGAGCTGTAAGCAAGAGCATTGATCTGCCTCAATGATCGTATCAAGGTGGCGTATCAACAGCATTGTGTTTTACTCTTTTCTGTTTGTCCTCTACGGCCTAAGAGGAATAATGGATATGTAGGAGAGGTATTGGCAGGGCCCGCACTGGCCTATTGACAATCTGTCAGCATTGATTACTTAGTCAGGCCGCGAGAGAAAAGGATGAGAGACGTAGATGGAGAATAAGAGAGAGAGTGAGAGAGATGTGAAAATAGATAAAATGTCAAAAGCTAAAAATAATGTGTTAGTCTGTGTTTTTATTAAGGTCAGTGTCGCACTGATGATGCCACCTGTGTGTGCATGCTAGAATATAATCCAGGTAACACAGATGTAATAATTTTTCCTTCAGTATGTGTGTGTTTGTGAATATATTTAATAGTATTTATGAACCCCACGGATCAGCCCGGTAATAATTCTTGCTTTTTATTTGCTGTCTCTTCCTAAGTGTGTGTGTGTGTGTTCTTGTATGTGTGTTACAGCAGTAGCGGAGGGGTAGGCAGTGATATAATTGTAAGCTGGTATTGATTGGCCCCCCTTGTTATTGATGAGGGAGAATTTAATTCAACCAACTCGTTTGTCAACATGACACTGCCATTTAACAATGAACTCTCTCTCACACACACACAGAGCAGACAGATAAAGAGCAATAGGATCCATTCCCACCTCAGACTTCCTGTAAAGGAAAGGATCTGTTCACTGAATTTTGGTTTTCTGCGTGTGTATTTTTATATTTTTTACAAAACTGTGAATTGGGTTAAAATAATTGAACTCTAACTGTTAAATAATTTCTGTTTATCTTTATGGTTTGTCCGTAATGCACCAGTTTCATGTCAGCTCTGGTTTCAGAAACAACAGGTTTGCTTTGAAAGGTAATGGCAAGAATCTATTTCAGGCTCTTCTTTATACTGCTGTCCCCCTGTGTGTGTGTGTTTGTATGTGTGTGTAACTGATCAGAAGTCCACTATGGCCCATAAGCCCACAATGTCAGACAAAGCACCCACCACAGCAGGTTGCAGAGTAGTTACAAAAGGATAGATATTACAGAAGGGAAAAAGAACATATTGCTATTGATGAGGCCCGCCGTGCGCCATATTCTTCACCTCTCCTTCAAATCCACACACACCTCCCTCCCCTCCTGCGATGGACGCACAAAACACACTATATTCTACAAGAAATAATTGCTTTTGTCTGGAAGGAGTTTGGATCGGGGCTCCTCTGCGCTTGCCCTCGTGTGGAGAGGGGGGCTTCTGAGGGACAACCGGTCGCTTCTTTATATGGCTTCTCCTCCTCTCCCTCCTCCTCCTGCTGCTTCTTTTCTTTTTCCTCCCTCTCTCACTCACTGGGCACGCGGATGTCATCTGTCAATGGGGAGTGGGCTCTTTTTTGTTTCTTTTTGTTAATGGGGGGGCCCTCTTTTGTGATGTGACGTGTGTCTATGCATAGATGACATCAAAAGCTGCAGCGAGTAACGGAAATGCTCCAAATCAAAGCACTCATGCTTAAGATTAAGAACAAGGACTGTATTATAGAGGGACATTAGTACTGACATGTCAGTTAGTGGAGACAGCTGTAATGCAGGTTTGCAGAATAGCAGGGAAGCAGATGCCACAGTAACAGTGCTAATACAGGACTTGTAGCTGTTTCAGCTCCTATAGAAGTGTTTTAGAAGTCGGTTGTTCCCCAATGGTAGCAACAATATGCAGCCTATAATAATTGTTGTAGCTCTTGTAGCTGCTGTTTAGCAGTAGTATCAGAAATTTTAAGTACTGTAGTAGTTGCAGCCTCTGTAGATATTTTGTACCATCAGCTGCAGCATGCAGTCCTGACAGTATCAATAACAGCATGACTAACAGAGAGAGGGCTGCAGCTGTGTACAGGAGCCTTCTGATGATGTTTCATCTGCGTAGCAAGTGGTTTATAGGCTCTTTGACGTTTTCTTCCTCTCCCCTGCATGGACATTAACTTTGGCAAAAGGCCCGAGGCCTCTCTAAATATGAGGGCCATAATTGATCGATAACTTATTAACAGCTCAATCTCACCTCGAAGTGTATACAGGGGAGAAAGAGAGGTGTGTGTGTGTGTGTGTGTGTGTGTGTGTGTGTGTGTGTGTGTGTGTGTGTGTGTGTGTGTGTGTGTGTGTGTGTAGTTTGGTCGATTTTCTTTCATTGACTGCGATATTTAGCGTATGGATTTTTCTATTTAAAAAATCTATGCTGGCGATAATCTGGAGCGTAAATGCACAGAGCAGATTGGGGCGGCGCGTTGGGCAGGCTGAGGAGAGCAGAGGAGAGAGGCGATGGCCGGGAGGCACCTTTCCGCAGACACACAAACTCCAACTAAAACATTCTCACCAATCCTTAATGGGAGAAACATGCAATTTAGATTCAGCTCGGCTGACATTTTACGCACATTTTACGCATACACGCACGTAGCCTTCCAGAGCCCAAAATAATTACTAATTTAACACCCGTAGCACTGCAGGCTTTGATTATCCACCTCTGTGGAAAAAAATACATTAGTTGAGTGCTGCAGGTGACCTTGCGTAGGCCAGACCCACGTAAATCTATATAAGAGAGAGGGAGAGGGAGAGATCCACCTGCTGAAATATACATCAAAGGTTCCCCTCTTTGAATTCATGTCCGCACATTGTGAAGAGGCAATCGATTTCTCGGAGGCCGGCGATGATGTGATTATTGGCTTCATTATAATGAAGTAATCAGAAGATCAATTGGCTGAATCTGCGCTCGTCTTGTACGAGATTAGAGTGGTCAAAGGAAATATGTATAGAGGGGGTGTAGGCTGAATGTTAGTAGATCAGTGTGGCCTCCTGGAGAAATGAACTGATGAAATGGATCTTAATTTAATCCTTGTAAACATATTTCTGCAGAACACCTGTATATCTTTATCCTTCATCTCACTTTGCGCATAAACCCGGTGGTGTGTGTGTGTGTGTGTGTGTGTGTGTGTGTGCGCGCGCGCGCGCCCCCATGTTTATGTATATGTATGCGTGTGCCGGGGTGATGGGGATCGGGCTAGAGCGGGGAGGGAAAGGGGGTTAAAAAAAAGAGGGGGGCTGGGTATCTGTGTCTGTTTCCCGGCCAGAGCGCTTCGCCGTGCCAGAGTGCGTTCAGGCTGCGCGGTGTCGGACCGAAACCACCGGGGTTCCCAAAATAAACTGAAGGGACACTGATACGCGCACACACACGTAGGATACACACAGAGGAGCACTGCGAGAAGGAGAGAGAGTGACACACACCGGCGGATGGCGGAGCAGAGCCAAAGAAAAGACACTACAGCGTAAAAGAAAAGGGGCACCGCTTCCCCTCCTCATTTTCCTGCTTTCGCTTGAGCATCAGTTGAAGACGAAACCAGAGGACATGTGTACTTATTGATATGGATTCATACATTTATTTGTATATTGATTTTGCGTTAATTAGTGACCCGCGGTAGAGAAAGAGGGTGAGAGAGAGAAGCAGCGAGGGGAGGAGAGGGAGGAGCGAAAGTCAGACTGGGGGTGCCTGTGTAGCCTTACTTCATTATTTCATTAATTCTTTTACCAAATAATGTTTTTGCGTTTTCTTACTGTATCGCTTTGTGTGTATGTATTCTTCAGCAGACCAGCCAGCTACAAACCAAATCTATAGGAGAACCAAAAAAGAAGCAACTCCAGTGTTTTACGGACACTTTCCTCCATTTCTTCTTACCGAGGATTCACCCGTGGACAGTGTTTGTTTAAGACTTTTAATGACAGTGCAGGAGCAGAAATCCATCTTTTCACAACCCAAACCAAAGCAAACTCGGCCGAGGAGGAGAAGCAGAGCCACTGCGATCTTTGCGCACAGCTGTCTGGACACAATAAATCGACTCTAATTGTGTCTGTGTTACATCCAGCGGAGATCAGCTGAAAGAGGAGTACCGACATTGTGCAAAGATCACAAACATCAGCCGATGGCCGGTCACCTGCAGCCTGTATTAGCCTGCATGGATAACCACTGCTAGCTTTATTTATTCTCCCAAAGCCAAACAGTCTTTGCTGCGCGACCTGCACATCGCGGTGTGTGCGTGTGTGTGTGTGTGTGTGTGTGCCGGACTAACTGACTCCGAGAAGACTCAAGTAAGAGGACCATAACATCCATCTGTGCTCCAGAGCTGTACAAAATCTGAACAGTGAGAGATGTAAATCCGTTGAGGAAGAGTCAGGGAAGAAAAAGCCAAATACTTCATCTCTTATTTTTAGACCATCCCAGCATCCTTCCACTCGGCTGTCCAAAAACCTGGAAAGCATACGAAGAAAGCCCAAAGAACGACGGCAGGACGACGGACAAGAGAAGAAGAAAAAAGTGAGACTAAAATAAAAACAACGACCCCCAGGTCGACAGAGGACCATGTTCGTCCCCCTGCCGGTCCCCTTCGTCTTTCAGAGAACAGCGTCCGACTTCAGCGCTTGGAGACTCAAGTCCTCGCTGGCTCCGCGGTCCAGCCCCGGTAAGACTCCTCTCCACCGCTCTATTTCTCACCATTGTTGCAGAATCATAAATGGCCACAGATTCATTTCTTTTTATTTCTAATCTGTGAAATTCTGATTTAAAAATAAGTTTCCTGTCCCAGTTACTCATCAAATTTCACTGTTTTTTATGTGAGTAAAGTTACATCATTAAATGTGTATTTTAATCATTTATCTCTGATACAACAAAAAAATTATTTAAGAAAGTTACTTCATATGTAGACTTAATGTCATTTCTTTAAGGGAAAACTGCCAGGTTATCCAGGTACAGTTTTTTCTTGATATTAAATTACAATTGGCTCACTTTTAAATGTGTTGTTGTTCACAATTGAGATTGGAAAATTTGAAAATTAAATATGTATTTTTACATTAACATCTATACTGCTGTAGCTCCTGAAAAAAATGAAAAATTGAATCTATCTCCAAAAGCCAGTTCACCTAGAATACTTGCATTTATTCCTCGAATGTAAAACACACAAAATTGGATGCATGAATATTTGGGTCATTAGCATCCATCAAAGTCTCACAGAGGCGCCACACGCTTCTCATCTTTTCCTCTTTCATTCATGGCAATCCGTCCATCTCAGCCTCCACCCCATCTGTCTCCTTCTCCTCTTCTTCAGGCACTCTCAGCCAGGTTTTAGGGGGAATATTCATGGTCATCTATCGATCAGAATGTATTGATCCCTGACTGGGATCCCATTGGGAAAAAAAAACTGGAGTACAGTTAAGTTGGCTGTGAGAGAAAGTTTGGTTACACAGGAGATGATGCAAGGAGAGGAAAAAGTGACAGATTGAAATTCAAATTCTGGTTTTAAAAAAGCTGGTATTTTGCTAAAAACAATAATATTCCTTTTAAAGGGAATTATGTCCTGTCACAAAAGGGAACTCACGTGTTAATCAATACTCTAATGACCTTATCATGCCTTTTAATACCTCATTATCACTCTGATGCTTTAGAGACTTGCAGCGTGATCAATAATAATGCACTTTTTAATCTTCTCACGCAAGGTTCTTATCAATTCTTAAATGTGTGTGTTGTAAAATTATCTTGGGAATGAATCATTTACAAAATATCAGGTTATATTGTTCCATCATTATATTTGAATGTTAATGTCTTGCTGCGGTTTTCTTCTTGTTTGTTTGTTTTTTTTTTCATCTGGGAGTGTTAAAACTTTGTGGTGTGCTGGTCACTTTTTAAACAAAAACCATGTGTGTGTGCATGTTTGAGTGGCGAGGGAACAGTGGCCTCCCCATCACCACCACCTCCATCCATCCAGGCGGAAATTTCAAAAAGACAGATGTGGGGGTAGGTGTGTATGCTGATCCGTGCAGGGGTAATTCAGGCTATCACCTTAAGTAGGTGTCAGGAGGAGAAAAACGGTTGAGGGTTTTAATGAGAGCTGCTTCTGGTGGCTTTGACAGGCGACATATAACCGCTGGCTTCTGTTTTGGAGGGGGTGGGGTCAATTTTTCTCTTGGTCCTTTAAGAAATTAAAGTGAAAGACACGATGGTCGAGAGCAAGGAGAAGAGGTGGAAGCTGGGTGTGAATGGATGATTGAATGAATAACAGAATGTGTGAGTGCATAAATGAATAATGAATGAATGAGGAGGTTATTACATTAACAGGTGAAGTAGAAATGAATGAATAAAAGTAGAGCGAATGAGTAAACAGTGGAAGCAAATTATGCATGAATACATTTGCCAAATGAGTAAATAGTTAAAAAAAAAAAGGATTGAGTTACAGTGAGCCAGCAGTTCTTCAGTAGTCTGGTCTCCCTTGTGTATTTCTAGAAAATGAAAGGGTCAGAGAGCCTGTGCAGGCTGCTTTTTTATTTAAACATGTTGGTGTGATAAGCAGCCAATGCACACGAGAGAAATAAACTGCGTAGCAGAGCAAAGGCCAACACTTATCCCTCCTTTCCCCTGTTTTTCTTCTCTTTTCTCCATCTTTCATCCTTAATCTCTGGAGAGAAGGAAACTCTGAATCCTCCGTTTCTCGTTGTCTTTCTCATTTCTGTGAAGTATTCACTTGACACAAAAGCCTTTTCAGTAAAATGCAAACTCTCCTGTCTGTCTGTCTCTCCCTCCTTTTCCACTCTTTCTATCCCCTCTGTCTCTGTGTCTCATTCCCTCTGGACACTGAGGTTGTTGAATTGGATTTGCCTGCTGTGGTTTGGTTGGGCCCCATAAGCCACTTTAGCTAAGTCTGTTACCCACAATTCTCTGTCGTTCTCTGATCTGTGCCTTTTGACCAAGGTGTGCACATGTGCATCTGTATGATTGGCTGCACCTGCAAGTGTGTGTGTGTGAGAGAGTGTGTAGCACATATATCTAGGTGTGTTTGTGAGCAAAGACAGGAGTGTCAAAAGTCTGAGATGAGGTGAGTGAGGTTCAGTGGAGAAGGAGGGAGAGAGAGGTCCTAAACAGCAGACGCTAGCAGACAGTGGCTCTACAGTGGATCTACACTGAGGGCTTATGGGTTTTTTGTCAGCTCGACTCTTAAACACTACAGTGTGGAGACCACTGGCCTCAGCTCAGCTGGGCCTAACACACATCAGCACAGTGAGACACCTTCAGAACAAGCCGCTGGATTGAGACTGAAGATGTTTTGTTGACATGATTCAAGTAATTTTGGCAATGTCACGTAGTTGTCATGACAAAACACACCGCTAGTTTCTCATTGTCTAAATAATTAATTTTAGCATATTGTGGATAAAATGTTACTGTAACATTTAATGTCTACACATTCATGATATTTATTTAGCAGTGAAGGCTCTGTGTTATTATGCCAGTTTAATATTTTGAATTTACTGAAATGGCTAACATGATGTTTGGAGGCAAATGTTATGCAAATGAGAAGTGTGTTATTGAATGACCATGAGATACCATGAGTTTTATGGTGGAAGAATTCAATAGGTTGGGGTGAGATTGAACTCTGACATCTCATCTATGCTGACTGTGTTCATAAACTGGTAAGCACTGGCCTTGAAAGTCATCACTTTATAGTGCCAACTAGCCATTCACATTGACGGAGGCTCATTTTGCAGCTTCAGATCTTTGCCACTCAGAGTAAAAAGCTCTTTTTTTGTGCAGCTCAGAGATCTGACCAGGCTGTCTCCTCTGCTGTGTGGTTTTCAGAGGGCAGAGAGGGACCTGTAGCTGCCTCCGCTCTGTCCCTGCTCTGCACCACAACAAAGGAAATCTAAATGCTCTTTTATTTTATATACACTGCTGTAAAATCCTCCAGGGCCACTGTGGCCCATATAAAACTGAGAGCTGTCAAATTCAGAGAGAGGAGGCACGTGTCTGGATTGAGAGGGATGGTTTATTTATGTTGGCTTCTCTGACATGCTGTAGTTATTCAGCGCACTGTTCATTTCACCCTGTTCACACCAAGTCTTAGTTTGATTACTTGTAAAATGTGTAAAGTGATGAAAAGTCCTGATGATCAAACAAACCGTGTAAACAATATTTTATGCAGGTGTTATTAAAAATACAATAAAGCCAAAAACAAAGACGGAGAGCTCCTGATGGTTGTAAATTACTGCAAAAAAAAAAACTGAATCAGTGGAACAATAAGGTGATGTAGCAGCAGTGTTCTATTGTTTAACAACAGTGCAAAGAAAGTTTTATTGCAGCAAGTTCAAAGCACAAACCTTCTGCCCACACACGCACAAACATACACACAAAGCGCTCCGTGCTGCTCGATAACTACCTCCTCTCACACCCAGGATCTTCACCTCGCGGAGCCCAGGAGGGGGTTGTGGTGTCTGGGCCACACCAAACTGAGCTTCAGCAAAGGCCCCTGTGCCTGGATTAATTGGCTTTGTGTGTGTTTGTGTGCATGTGAGAGCACACCTTTGTGAGATTGTGCGTAGATAAAGAAGTATGTTTTTTATGAGAGGAAGAGTGATTTTAAAAAAGATTGGGAGCATCTTATCTTTTAAAGGTGTGTTTATTAATTGTGTGATGTTACTTTGTGCAAATATTTTGGTTATTAACAGAAAAATTAATGCAATAATCTATTTAAAGAAACGTGTGTGTGTGTGTGTGTGTGTATGTGTGTGTTTGTATGAAGCACCCTCTGTGTGAGTGTGTAGGCAGACAGGTAGACGATTCAATAATTGCACGTTGAGGTCAGTTATGGATCTTTCCGGCGTGTGTGGTTTATCTGGAAACCACAAGAAGCTCATAGCTGCCCATTGTGTGAGTGGTTTTAACCTCCACCACTATTGATTAGCCAGCATTGACTACTCTCTTGTACCCCATTTGTGTGTGTAGACTGTTGATGTGTGTGCATGAGAATTTGTGGTTGTGGGCGGCGTGTGTGTGTTTGTTTTGACATGAACAAATGCCATGTGTAGGAATGCAAGAATGTGCGTGCATGTGAGGACACCTGATTATTTATGTGTGTGTGTCTGTGTCTGTGTGCGTGTGTGTATGGATCAGATTTTAAAAGGGGCAGCGTTGTTGGTGAGTCCCGGTGCTAACGTGATTGCGAATGACAAAGCGTCCAGGCGGGTTTGTTAGCTCCATAATGGGGAATCAATAGACACAACACAGATGTCAATACAACATGCTTTATTGCGTTAAGCCGCCTCACCCCCACCCTAGGCTGTACACACACACACACACACACACACACACACACACACACACACACACACACACACAAACACAAACTCCATCTTAGGATGTATCTGCTCTGTATCTGCTGTTTGAGTATGCAGATGTTATTCAGTATGCAACAGGTTGTTAGTGAGACTTTGGATGAAATTTGTTGCCCGTGTGTCTCCACAGTCCCACAGTTTCCTTTCAGCTTTTGTCATCTTTGGATTTATCTATTTTTTAAGATATAATGAAAAAACAATTGTTTATTATGTGTTGATTATATGACAGCTGCACCTTAGATTGATTGCATTGTCTGTTTTAGAGCCTCAGAGCCAAACTAACTTTGGAGAGATTATTTTGGGCAAGAAACAAGTTGTTTTCTGATGGCTGGCAAACACCTTGCATTGTTTCCACATTGTTAAGTGTTTGGAGAAGGTTAAAAAGTGATGTTACCCAGAGTGCCATTTACAGACTCTTGGCATGACTAGGAGAAAAACAAACTGTTGGTCTAACAACCAGCAGATATTTCCTAACATACCCCTTGTGATTAGGACCAAATGTAAGGCTGCTTTAAATGCACAGGAGCAAAATTGTCATTGGAAGTGAATCATTACCTTCACACAAGCACAACCCTGTGTGTAGTGTTGGATTCACACATGCTGACCTTTTGTTTGTTTTTTTACATATAGATGATGATAAAAGCCATTCCACACTGCGGATGCTACCTGCTGTGCAGACATAAAATAAAAATCTCTCCACAACTAAATATGGGCGCCTGAACTCCGCTTCCCCTCTGCTACTGTCTGTGTGTCCATCCATCCAACCAGCTCAAACTCTCATTGTTACCGTGGAAACATTCATAGGCCATTAGACACACATATGGGAGGAAAAGAATCTAGGTAAACGCTGTCCTCCTACACACATAAACACACATGCATCCTGCATTGGACAGTCATCTGAGTCTTGCTCTCTTGATGGTTGCCCTTAATGGTCTTTGGGACCATTAAGGGCTAAATTGGCTGTATGCAGGCTATATTTGACTTCCCTGTGTGTCCTGCTCTCTTTGGGTATGTAATCGGCAATCATATGTAAGTATGTGTGTTAGTGTGTATTTGCAGCCATTTGGAGGATGTCTCCCATATGTCTGTTCATGTAAACATGAGTGTCATGTGTTCTTCTTGAGTACTTGTGTTTGTGGGTGTGTAAAATTGGTGTTTCCCTGATGGCTTGTCTCAGTACTAGTTGTGTGCGTGTGTGTGTGTGTTTATGCTGGCCAGTGTCCATTTTACACCCCCGCCAAATAATGAATCGTGGGCACAACAGGGGACCTTTTTTGGTTTAACACCAATGCACACCCTTAATCGAATGCACTCAGCGTGTGCTGCCCCTTTGTCCGACAAGGTGTCTGTCGATAGGCTTTCTCATAAATGCCATAAAGAACTCCGTGCCTATTCACTCGTCTCATAGCTTGCATTCCTTCTCTCCACGCTCCTCTCCATCCCTCCTTTCACTCCCTCCATCACTCTAATTTGCTGCCTTGGCCCGGCGTGCAACCTGATGTGTTTGGACGAAAGAGGGGAAGGCGGGAAGAAAAGAGAACATGAGGGCAATAGTGAGAGGAAAAAGCACTAAAGCTGCTCCCTGTATTAGTGGCGGGTCTGAGGTCAGGGCTGTTGCTCACCTCCTAATTAAAAAGAATAATTAAGTTTCACACTACGTGTAGAATAACGTGTGTGTGAATTTGTAGGCTGAATGTACAGGTTTCTTGGATTGTTTGCAACTGTATTTGCAAATGATTAGAAAATTCTACCTGTATGGCGAAAGGATTTTCACTGAAGTATATAGATAAAGGTTTAAGTTTTAGTTACAGTGAAAAATAATCGTCTTATACTTTTAATCCCAGATCCAGTTTAGATCACCAGCAGTATGTCTCTGTATGTCTTTGGCTAAAGGTCTGACTGCTAGCTCCCATAAAAATCAGTAGTATAACTTTTCCAAAAACTAACTCATAAATGGGTAAAAATGTTTTCCTCTAGACTTCATCATGTGATTTGTGGACTTAATTTGCCACCCAACAAAATTGCAGGCAGTAGAAAACGCTGCCTCTAGGCAACACCAGTCTGTTTTTGAGAAGTTTGGACCACATGTTCTGGGAGTATTGAAGTAAATGCTGTGAATGTGTGTGTCCTCTCATAGCTAATGTCCATCACTGCCTGCTGCTGGTGTGTGTAATAAAGAAGTGCTGGTCTTTTGTGCCGAACCTGAAGGCAGTGATCTTGTTCCCCAGCTTGCATGAATAGAGAGAACAGGGCTTAGGAAAGCCTCCTGTCCTCCTTCACAGGTGTCTGACATAATGAAGTCAGTGTGTGATCTCACACAAAACCTTTCTGTGGAAGTGTGAGTAAGCTCGTCTTGATGCTCGCTTTTGCCATCTCAAAGGTGTTGGCGGGGGGGGGGGGGGGGGGGGGGGGGGGGGGGGGGGGGGGGGGGGGGGGGGGGGGGGGGGGGGGG
>JAVQJX010127566.1:0-10297 GCA_036025115.1 Ambassis agassizii
AGGTATTGGTAGTGCTGCAGGTTCAAGTAAAACATAATACAAAAAAGTCTTATATATAATATATTTATTGACTACTGTTACAAATGCCCTTTGTAAATCAAAATACAGCATCTGTATAATTTAATATTTAACTGAATAATCAATCGAATCATGACACAACTATCACTGTGTTCTCTCCGTACTGTGGTGACGTCATTGGTACCCACGCGTTATCAGTTTTTCTATGTATCATAACAATCGGTGTGTTTATTATGCATGGTTACTTCTAAACTGCCTCCATCAGCATACTCATCCTGCATATCCATAAAAGATGTCCTCTTCTTTTGCTGCTTGTCTTGTTTTTCCAACCATTCAATCACAATACTCCCTACTTGCAGCTGTTTATGACACAGCCTGAAAGTTCTGCATGGGGGTGTGTCCTCTCATTTCCACTCATCCACCACTCTCCACATCACCCCCACTACCCTCTCCCCAACACACATACGTACAATCACGATCACCATCATTACTGTCCAGACCCCTCCAACTTCTCTCCTGTCTCCCTCCCTCTCTGTCTGCGTTTGGCTGGCATGTGATGGTGGCACTGGTGTGTTTTCTTCCTCTCCCCCTTGTTTACTAACAGACGCAGACCAGACTGGAGCATGTCCACATTAAGGAGCTTGAACAGAGCCTGCTCTTTGAAAAGACCAAAGCTGAGAAACTCCAAAGAGAGTTAGAAGACACTAGGGTAATGAATTCTGCTCTGCAGTGCGCTGCGTTGGGAAGGAGGGCCTGGGCCAGGGTTAGCGGCCAAACGTTTTTGGAAGGTTGCAGAGAGGTTCCAAACAGTAAACAGTTTGTATGAGCTTGTTGTGGATCAACCCTGCAAATGCATTTTTTCAGCTTCACATAAATACAAATTATGTGAGATAAGAATCTAATACCTGCATAAATCTAGATTTGCATTGCAGCATCACATTTTTTTTCATTAATTTATTTTTTTTTAACATTTTCACATTTAGCCTAAATTGACCCCCTCAAATTTTTTACTTGATTCTGTTTTGGCCATTTATTATTTTCCACTAAGTTACCCAACCTGAACTCACTATTGCTTAGTAGTATCACTGCTTAACCAGACAGACAAACTTCCCATGTGACCCCAGCTCATTTTCTCAGTTATCCTATGTTCTACTTCCCTAATCCTTCCTGACATCCATTTGTCCTGCTTTTTGGTGTCCCTGCGTTTTGCTAGTTGGAAACCAGCTCCACCTCCCAGATAACGCATCCTTCTGTTTCCTTGTGGTATAATAGTCATAATATGATCAGTAAAAGACTGTATCCGTTACTTAATTAAAATGTAAATAATGGAATAATTATAATTCTCACTCTTTAGATTCATACCTATATATGAAACTGAGATCTCAGTTTTAATTTATCACTAATAGAATGTTTTGTTTTAATGGATGGAAAATGTGTTGCACACTGCTGTAGCTCCGTACATGTGTTCAGTGTTCACAGCCATTATTTGGACCATAACCTTTGGTGACCACTAGAGGTCAGTATAATGCCGTATTTTTTTGGATTTCCTTTTGTAAAGCAGGCAAATTGAAGTTTCTTTGTTCTGGAATTGTTTAATATGATTATATATATTTATAGAGATATAAGTCTCTTATTAGAACACCTTTAGTTGACTGTGATCAAACATCATGCCCGGTTGGAACAGTGTTTTTAAATGCAAGATGTCTTCTGTTAAAGGTTGCTACTGTGTCAGAACGATCTCGTATCATGGAGCTTGAGAAGGACCTTTCCCTGCGGACACGAGAGGTAGCTGACCTGCAGCTGCGACTTGGGTCCCAGCAGGGATCTGAGGACTCAGACTCTACCCTTTCTCCTCTTCTGGAAGAGATAAACTCTCTAAGGGATCAGTTGGCTTCCCAAGATGCTAATCACCAAGAAGAGATGGGGAAACGCAAGGAGAAGCTAGAAGCTCAAGAAAAACTCCACAGTGAGGCAGTGGCTCAGCTTCAGGCTGCGTCCGTTAGGCTCTCTGGTGATAATGAGCAGTTGCAGATGCGCTTAAGCCAGGCTGAGAAAGAGAATGCTGACATTGTTGAACAGTGGCGGTCCAAGTTAGAATCTGCCATTGCCTCTCAACAGCAAGCCATGGAGGAGCTGAAGGTGTCCTTTAGCAAAGGTGCAGATGCTCAGACGGAAGAGCTTGTAGAAACCAAAAGTGCACTAGAGCGGCTGAAGATTGAGCACAAGTTAGCTCTGGAGGAGGCTGCATCCAAATATGAAGCTGATTCCTCAGCCTGGACTCAGGAAATGCAGGCGCTGAAGGCACAGTTGTTGTCATTGACTGAGGACAAGGAACGATTGGAGGAGTCGCTACGGTCTAGTGTTGAAAAAACAGAGGAGCAGCACCTCGTGGAGATGGAAGATGTTCTTGGAAAGCTACATGCTGCAGAAATTAGAGTAAAGGAGCTTGAGGAGAAAGAAGCAATGCAGGCACAGCAGGCTCAAGTCAAAGAGCAAGAAACCAAAGAGCATATGGTAGAAAATGTGGCTCTGCGCAGCCAAGTTGCACAAGGTAACCAAGAGCTTATGGCCCTGAAAACCCAGCTGGATGAGATGCAGAACCAAGGAAACAACCAGGGTGCAAAGGTGGGCCTACTGTAATGTCCTGAAAAATGTCATGCTACATTTTGAGTGTCTTGTGTGACAAGCTGTTGTCCTTTCTTCAAATCGAATAGGGAGTGACATTTTTATACAATGACTAATACAATCACCAGTACTTTGGTTTGCATATTTCTTCACTGTTAGCTTTTGTTTTTTTGTACTGTAGGTTAGTGAATTGAGCTCTCAGTTGGAAGCCCAACAGCAGGACGTTTTGTCCTTGACGCAGAGTCTGACTAGTGTGAAACAGGAGAAGGACGCGCTGGAGCAAGAGCTTGGAAACTTGGTGAGGACTATGGCTTACTTTTTGAATGCTCCTTGTGAGAGACAACCTCTTTTGTAGAAATCTCGTACAAAACATGTATCCTTTCCCACAGAGACAAAAGTTGTCTGAAAGCACAGAAGAGCAGAATAAATCAGCAATAACTATGCAAGGTAAAAGATGCTATGACTCACCCTGTGTGTTTTTGTTCCACTTTTTTTCCATCACTGGAGTTTAAAAGTGTAACATTTGCTCTTTTTTCAGAAACTGTTGAGAAGCTTGGTAAGAAGGAAGAGCAGTGCACATCATTGGCGTCTGAATCAGAGTCTCTTAGAGGTCAACTTGCTGGTGAGCAGATACAATTATATTTAAATGCTTGGATGCAATCCTGAAGTGTTGATTTCAGATGAACACACTGAATTTGTTTTTAACCAGGCTTGGAGAGGAAGCTAAAGGCTGCCGATGAAAAGGCTGAGCAGCTATCAAAGGACAAAAACAAGCTGGAAAATGATATTTCAGATATGATGAAGGCGTCTGGTGATAGCTCAGTACAGCTGACCAAAATGAATGAGGACCTCATACAGAAGGAAAGGTACACACAACAAATGACATCACCGCACAGCATACTGATCTCCTGCCCAATTTCATGGTCTAATTAATTTTCTGCCCTTTATTTTCTGTCATCTCACAGGAGACTCGAGGAGTTACAGAATCATCTAGCTGAGGAGAAAGAGAAGGTGGCACACCTGACTGAACAACGTAAGCAGGAACAGTCCCATAGAGAGCAGGAGCTGAAAGAGACCAGAGAAACACATCAAACTGAAATAAGCAGCCTGCAGGAAAAGATTACTGCCTTGGTTAGTGTTGGAGTCACAAAAATCAATGACTGTATCAGAATTTGTTGGATAAATGCTGTGTTGACTCTAGATGTTATCTTCCTCATTGCCTCTTTTCTAGGAGAAGTCTGCTAAACAGAGTGAGACCCTGGTTGAGGAGCTTAAGGTTTCACAAGAGAAATCCCTCTCTGAAGCTTCAGAACTCCGTGCGAAGGAACGGCAGGTGCTGCAAAGTCAGGTGGACAAGCTGAAGCAGGACCTCTCCTCCTCAAAGGAAAAAACACAAGAGCTAGAGAAGACTGTGTCAGAGCTGCAGCCATACAAAGAACAGGCTCAGGTAGGCACAGGCTTAAAGACACATAAGTGCAATCTCCTTTTTTTCAGTTTTTATAATAAAAGTATTCGCGTGCACCTGATTTTATTATAACACTTTATCAACAGAGGTCATAAGAAAATAGTCCTAACCCTATCAATTTTAAATAAGTATGCTCTCATTCCTCCTTTACAGACTTTTTTTTGCTGATAAATGTATAAACTGTAATGTATTAATGTTACTATAAATAGACTATAGAACTGCAAATCCAACACTTAAGACACTTAAGAGATCCACTCTGCAAACATTGTGTTCAACCTCCTTTTAAATTTCGCATTGTACCCCCCAGAGCATCGTTTGTCAGCTATCTGCTACCTATTTTAGAACATTTTCACTTTCTAACAAAAAATGTAGTCTTCTATTTTTCTCCATCATGAGTCTTTGGCTTATACTACAGTCACAAACGACAAACAACAAAATTTAAAAAATGCAGACATAATGTCCAGGTTGTTTGCAGTTAAGTTGTCTGGTTAAAATAGCTGATATTAATGTAATTTACATATTTATTTACCATAAGATGGGGGTAAAGTGAAAATGTTTTTTTTTAAACCATTGTGATGGTGTGAGCTTTGGTGTGACTTTATGCTTCTCCGGCTTTAACATTTCCATTTGCATATCACTTATGTCCATATCTGCCTGGTTTATTTTGGATTCATTCATACTTTTCCCCCCTGTATACATATTCCCCTCCTTTTTTTTCTTTCATCTTTCCCAGTGTCTTTCTGCTGAGCTTGACTCCTGCAAGCATGATGTTGAACATTTGTCCCAAAAATTGGACAAGCAGAGTCTTGATCTGGAAAATATGTGCAAGGAAAATGTGGATGTTCAGGCCGAGAAAGGCAAACTGGGGAAGGAGCTTTCAGATGTGCAGATGAAGCTTTCTGCCCTTGAGATCAGTCATCAGGAACTTTCAGCCCAGAATAAAGAACTGCTAATAAACACAGAAAAACTTTCAAACCATGAAAAGGAGCTACTCGCCAACACCAAGCATTCAGATGAAGAGAGGATTTCACTGAAGAAGGAACTGGAGAGCCTCAAACAGCTTTTACAAGAGGCACAGACTGAAAACAAAAAACTGACGTGTGTTAAAACTGAATGTCTGACTCAAATTGAGGAGCTACAAAAACAAAATGCAGAGAAGAATGATCTCCTTGCAAAGCATCAGCAGGACATCCAGCAAATTGAGACTAAAAAGGAGCAGCTACTTGAGGAGTATGAAAACGTCTGCAAGGAAAGAAACCGTATAGAAGAGGACCTGAATGAAAGCAAGTCAAAACTCACCTGTGAGAAAGACAATCTGATATTAGAAAGAGATGCTGCTAGAAATGCCAAAAAGTCTCTTGATGCGAAGAATGCTGAGTTGCAGGCAAAACTGAAGTCTTTGAATTTAGAAAAAGAAGATCTGACTATGAAGAACACTCAGCTCCAGGCCCTCACAGACACACTAACAAAAGAGAAAGAGGACATGGCCGTTGAAATCAGCGCTGCTGTGTTGGACAAAAAGAGTCTTGAGACGGTGAAGGAGGAGCTCCAGAATAAGCTCAGTGTTACAAAGAGAGATTTGGAGAGTTACGTCCGTGAATGTGAAGAACTTAAAGCCTCAAAAGCGAGCTTGGCCCAGATGCTGGAAGAGTTTAAGACCAGCAGTCAGGTGACTGATTCTGAGAGGCTTCACCTTCTGCAGGAGAAAGAAGACTTGCTTTCGATGCAGAGAAAAGCCTCCAATGAGAAGGAAGAGCTCCTCGGAGAGATACAAGACTTAAAGGAGAAGCTGCAAATCTCAACAGAACAATTATCTCAGTCCAACGAGAAATTGAAAGAAGCTTTATCGTCCTTTGAGCAAGAGAAACAAGTTTTCCGCCTTCAGAATTCTGAAACTGAGATGTCTCTACATGCTCTACGAAAAGAAAAGATGAGCCTAGATTCAGCTATAGAGCAGCAGAAAATGGATTATGAGCGTCTGGCAGGGGAGAAAGCAGAGTTAGAAGAGAAGCACACAAAGGTCATAGCAGAGAAAAATGCTCTCTCTCTTGAGCGAGATAAACTAGCTAGTGATTTCCGAACAACTAAAGACCAACTGGATAGTTCATCCAGAGCTAATGTTGACCTTACTGAAGGGAAGTCTCATTTAACCACATTACTAGATGAAACTAAACGTCTCAAAGAGGAGGTTGAAGCAGAGGTGGCCTCCTTGAAACGAGAAAAAGCTGAGCTACAAAATGAACTGCAGAAACAAAACTCTGATATAAAACATCTTGAAAAGAACAAAGTCCAACTCACTGAAGAGAATAATAAACTAAAAAACAATTTGGAGAAAGCTAATTTAGAGCTCGTTCAACAATTTCACCAACTTAAAAAAGATTATGAGCAGCTTCAGTCACTGCACACTGAGGCCGACACGAAAGCTCAGTCCTTACAGGTAGAGACGGACAAACTCGTTCAGGAGATCCAGCAGTTAAAAAGTCAGGCTACATCTGTGTCGGAGTCCAAGCATCTTCTGGAGACGCAGCTACAGAGTGAACTGAAAAAAGCAACGTGTGACAAAGATGGCCTTTACAAACAAGTTGAGGAACTTCAGAAAACATTGTCCAAACTTAACCAAGAAAAGGACGAGATTTCCTCCAATCTTAAGACAGCCGATGAGCAAAATAAGACCTGCGTGGTGCAAATGGAGGCTTTGAAAACACAGCTGAAGCAGCATGAAAATGAAAACAGTCAGTTAATAGCTCATAAAGACCAGCTACTGTCTAAGCTTGAGAAGATGAGCAAACAGATGTCTGTCCTGACCACGGAGAAGGAGGGTCTTTTAGCTAGCCGGTCTAAACAAGAGCAGGCAATTTCTTCTCTCCAAACAAATCAAGAAAATTGGTCAGCAGAGCGGTCGAGGCTTCTTGAGGAACTTGAGGGTGTGCAGAACAGCCAGAAACAATTGCTGATCGATATCAAGACCCTGCAGTCTGATAAGGACAATCTGGAAAAGCAATACAAAGACACTGTTGCGGAAGCATTGGCTACTGCTGCTGCAAAAGAAGGCATCCATTCATCCAGCATCTCACATCTAACAGCTCAGAAGGATGCCCTGCAAGTGGAGAGAGAGGAAGCCAACCAGGAAATCAGCCAGCTCAAGTCACAACTAAATAATGCCATTTCTAAGCAGCTTGAGGTATTTCTCCTCCAGTAGTAATCACTGACTCACTCACTGTAGAATGGCTGGGGCTACGTCACTCTCTCACTGCATGCCTGCTTGCTGGCCTCTCTCCCCTGTTTTATTAAGTGCCTAAAATTCATCTTCATTTACTACCTGCTGTTTATTACCCCTGGCTCCCAGCCTTTGCCTGTGGGCTTATAACGCGATCTAATAATAGACCAAATTCTTCTGCCAGGTGATGTTTATCACACTCGACCATCTGTTGGTGTTCTTAGAGTTTCACTATTTCTACACAAGACTCCATTGAACCATTTTGTTTCTTACTACACCAGCTAATTGGATGTTAGTGTCCGTTCTGAGGCCACAGGTTGTAGAGTCAGTATTTTAGAGTGTATACTAATGATTTTCCTCATCAGTCTGATAGTTGTGTTGGTAATTGTCAACCAAATAGTGCTGCAATGAACCAAATTTGGATAATTGTTGAAGTAATTAGAATAGCTAATTTCTTAAGCATGTAGTAAAAAGATTATTGTATGTCAAATGACATGTCAATTTCTAACGGCTGATGGATGTTGATTTTGTTGCTTCTGCATCTTGCTTAGGCCTCAGGTAAGACTACTGAGGCTTTGGAACAGCTGACAAAGGAAAGAGCTGCTTTGATGCAGGAGAATAACAAAGCCCAGTCTGAGCTGGAAGAGCTGCAGAGCTCCAAGCAGGCACTCCAGACCCAGGTAAGAGAGAGGTCTTTGCAGAGGAGATGGTATTAATGGTGAAGCAGTACTGTATACATAAAATGAGAATTATTTTCCATGTCTTGTGATTTTTTTTTCTGTGTGTGTGTTAATTATTTTAGTTGGATGCAGTGATGAAAGAGAATTCCAAGTATCAAGAAGAATTGGGTGCATCCAAAGAGCAGCTTAGCACAGAAACTCAGACCACCAAGAATCTGCACCAGGAAGTGTGAGTACAGCCTCTGCAGAATTCTGACAGATTTAAAGCCATTATGTTGTCAGAATGTAAGGGATAAAGTTCATTGTTATTATACTTGTGCAGCGAAGAGCTTAAAAAAACGGTGTCTGCGAAGTCGCAGTCCCTGCAGGCGCTGCAGAGTGAGAACAAGAAGCTGACTGAGCAGCTGGATGACAGCCACAAAGGCCAGGGTGATCTTGTGAAGGTGCAACACTTTATTTTAATAATATACACTCATCACATAAATGTGCAAAAACCAGAGCGTCTTGAGTGGTATGATTTTGCCTGATGAGTTGAGTTTTTATTATATTTTGTTTGGGGTTTTTTTTAGCTCAAGGAAGAGCACTCCAAACTTAAAAAACGCCTGGAAGAGTTGAAACAAAGGTAAGAAGATCCACCAACATTTTGTGAATCAGCACATGTGGCTCCATCTGCTGGTTACTTGCTGTAATGCAGTCCATTTGTCATGAGGTGGATGGTATGTCATGCTGTTCTTTTCTTTCAAAGCCTGCCAAATAATGCCTTCAGGTACTTCACACCTTTTAATATTATGTCATGTCAGTCACCATGCCATCGTACAAATATTTCAACCATGTGTGTTTCAGTCAAATATAAAAGCAAATTTAACCAGAGGCCCATCACGCTGTTCTTGTCACCAGTGTTTCCCATTGTACTTGCATTTATTCATTATATTCAAATGACATTATACAAAAGCGTCTCTTCCTCCGTCTCCACATCTCTGAACAGTCTGTTTTATATATGTGTGTGTGTGTATATATATATATATATATATATATATATATATATATATATATATATAGCACCACTGAGACTTTGATGATTTTGTTTTCCATAGTGAGAGCACCTTGAAGGAGCAGTTGGACAAGGAGAAGGCCGCCCTCCAACAGTCCGCCCATAAAAACAGTGCCTTAATCGCAGAGAAAGACAAGCAGGTGGAAAAACTGAAGAGTGAGGTGAGAAACAAACTGATCCACTCTCTGGATTCATGCTTCAAACCAGTACATGTTTTCCTACTTTTTATTACGAGACGATGAAAAATATAAAAATGAAAATCAATACATCCAAACATCTGTCTGCCTAACCTGAAAGTTCAACTTTAAATGTAGATTCCTAAATATGTGGCATTCTTAGAAGTAAACTTGGATCTAAAACTTCAGTTATTGACATAAAAAGATGTTGTTTTTTTTCTATAAAGTGAGTCTTACATTTTTAAAGAAAGGGAAAAAGAACCCTCATATTTTTACAGTGTCTAATAACAGAGGTGGTTTTCTTCGTAGCTGGCTGTGCTGCATGGAGAAAGTGCCTCAGTTAAAACACTGCAGAGTACAATCCAGGCCTTGGAGCAGGACAAAGCTAATCTACAGGCGCGTGTGCAGAGACTGGAGAAGGACCTGGCAGCAGGACCGGACTCCATCACGTCCTCAGGTAATACCAGGACCACAGCTGACACCGGTTCTCTGAAATGAATGGCGATGACCTTGTTTACTCTGTTTTTACAGGGGATGCAATTTTGGACCAAATGAGGGAAGATAAGGAGACAGCAGAGAGTCAGGTGTGTAGCACTGCACTCATCCTGAATCACACCAGTGTTAAGCCTGGACTGCTTCCTTTTCCATTACTCATACATTCAGTGTAAAGATGCTTTCCTTCCTCTGCCCTAAGAGTTTCCTGGTTTGAGAGTAACTCGTATTGTGTTTTCATCTCATCACACTTTGGGGCAGCTGTATGGAAACAGTCTTTCTGAATGTTTGCTTACTCAGTACTAACTGTGAATGTATTTCTGAATCTTGACATGTGTACGTGTTACAGTATAATGTTTTACAGAGGCCCAAACTGATTTTTAAAGGAATGTGAGACTTGTGTCATATCAGCTCTTTGATGACTGATTGATGAATCAGTATCAGAGCTGTATTTAATCCACCTCTGTGAGTCATGGGATGCTGGTGTGTCATCAGTCTCACACACACACACACACACACACACACACACACACACACACACACACACACACACACACACACACACACACACAC
>JAVQJX010127579.1:0-15571 GCA_036025115.1 Ambassis agassizii
ATGGCAAATAGTAGAGGGAATGCATTATTTGACAGAGCAGAGATGTGTTTGTGATACGAGCTACTTTAAGTCTTTCACCACAGAAGAACAAATAGTCATAAGACGCATTCTGATGTTTACATGAAGCATATAATGTCAACGGTTGTGTTTCTTCATGTGTTCAAATAGGCCTGTGCCACTTTAACACATGTAGCTGATTACGCCATCTGACGTCGACGCGCAGCACAACAAGGAAGTACTTTTTAAGAGTTCAGACCGTCTGTGTGCCTCTGTCAGCAATGTTTCCTATTTAACACAGGTAAGAAATACTATGAAAACGTGTAACATTCTTCTGGTCATCGTGTCTCCGAAACGCGCAGTTAATGCGACGGACTTTAGCTTCGATGCGTAAACGTGACAACTATGGCTGCTAGTTTCACTTTCTAGTTAGTTAAAATGTCAGCGCAGAGACGAGGTGCAAGTGGACTTCAGGTAAAGTGCCTACGCAGTAAATAAAAACGACTCTACTGTTCGTAAGAATGCTACGATTAATGTCCGTTGTTTATTAGCCAGACGAAAACAGCTTTGTGGTATTTTTGGTCCTCAAAAAACACTGCGTGAAAATGAGGCCTGACTTCCTGTAAGGTAGCTGTAAATACTTTGTGTAGGCCGTGACACACCAGCTTTACGTGAAAAAAAAAACATCTAAATAAGCGCATACCTAAAACAGAATTACTCTTTTAAAAGTATACTGACACAGTGAACAAAGCTAGAGCTGATGTAATTTGTTTAACACAGAATGGTCACGGACACCTGCAGGTCTCCATGTCTATTTACTGGCATAAATCATCTGTAATTCAGATTAACAATGGCTAATAGAACAGTGTTATGAGTGAAACGTAGAACTGCATAAAATTAGTATTGATAGTATTTGACATTCTCTCTGTATATTTATACCAGTTAATTGTTTTGTTTATCAAATGTCTGAAAAATGTATTTTCCAATTTAAAATTCATTTATTTGTGTAATTCCTGGTTATTTCTAAATTTAAATGTAATTTTTTGTGTTACTTTTAAATGCATTTTTAAGGATGCCTGTGGAAGATTTGGAGGAGAGGACAGTGGAGGTGGTGGGGCTGTCTGACAGACTGGATGAGGAGCTGCTGTGTCTCTACTTTGAGAATAAGCGGCGATCTGGGGGAGGTCCACTTACATCTGTGGAGAAGAAGGGTGATCGGGCCATAGTGGTGTTTGAGGAGGCAGAAGGTAAGTCAACAAAGAAGAGTATACCCAGTTTGAAATCTTTGAACAGCATTTCACGTGTATGGAAGTCACATGGAGGTGGACTGGTAGCTGGAAAGGTGTCAGTTCACCTCCTGAGAACTGCTGAGGTGCCCATGAGCAAGACACCGAACCCCCAAACTGCTCGTGTCATGGCAGCTTGTAGCGGTGGCCCCCATTCCTCCTTTCCTCTATGCATGTGCATGATACAAATATGGCAGTGAAAATTTCCCCTTGGGGATCAATAAAGTATATAAAATTAAAAATGATGTACACATGCTGTAATTTGTTATACATATAGTGTATGTTTTTTTCTTATGTTTTTTAAAGCTGCTGCCAGAGTGCTATCTAAGGGACACCATGTTCTGTACAATGTTGAGCTGAATGTAAGAAAGCCACAATCAAAGGACCGATGCAGGATGCTGCTGAGGGGGGTCAACCCCACCACAAGCCAAGAGATGATGGAGCTCTATGTGGAAAACATGCTGGAGTTGAATGACTGTGACTACATCCTGTATCCATCTCCTGATAGAGACTTGATCCTCATTCAGCTCAAACAGCCCTCATCAAAAGGTATACAAACGTCATTCATGGTTAACAATGATATCTAACATTAGTGAATCTACATACTCACTATTTTATCAGCTTTACTGTGTTTTCACAGCTAATTATGCACCAGCACATTGAGAAAAAATACACACACAGACACACAACAAAGAGAGTCAATGTAAGGAGTATAAACTAAAACAGGTTTTTAGGGACTTTGAATAGTGATGCTGTTACTTGTTGTTTTAGTGTTTTGTTACGTTTTAAAGTGAATAAAGTCTGTTGCTTGGAGGTGAGGGAAATCTTTTTCTCTTTGAACATCTTTTTCAGATTTTTTCTTTGCTCTTTGACAGTTATTTGCACGTCAGTCTAAAAGTCTTAAACTTAATTATCAGGGTTGTTTAGACACATTTCTGTTCTTGTATGTGATTATTGCAACTTGTCACAGTTTCCCACAGGCTGTTATTTTTTCATCCCATATACTATATCCTCTTTTTACAGATTTCCAAAACCTGAGCACAAAACTTTCCAGGAGGCCTCTTGACGGGGCCAATGTAACTCTTGAACAGATTGAGCAAACAGATTCTATCTTAGTGAAGAACCTGCACCCTGGCACCACTCCAGATCTTCTGACTTTGTACTTTGAGAGCAGCCGAGGTGGAAATCACAAAGTCAAGAATGTCACCATGCTATCAGAGAGTACAGCAAAAGTGTCCTTTGATAACTGTGAATGTAAGTTTTAAACTGAAAGCTCTTGATACTCTCTTTCTTCACAATTGTCTTCATATAGACATTGTTTGTCTCTTTTGACAGCTGTGGACCTCGTCCTCGATCATCAACACAAGCTGGATGATGCTGATCTAATATTGAATCCTTACTTTGAGTTTCTTCAGCCTGCAGGAAGTGTAGCATCACAGGGCTCTGATATTGAGAGCCAAGATATAGCTGCAACGCCCTCTGAGGCTGTGAATGACAGTCACATACAGACCAGTCCTCCCACAGTGGTCAGTTCCAGCAGTCCCACTTCATCACAGACTGAGGAGCCACTTGTTGTTGATGCTGCAGTGTTAGAGGCGTCAGAGGAAGTCATGGAGGATCAAATGGAAGAAGCAGATGCATTATCAAACTACACTGTTATCACTGATAAAGTAAAACAGACTTTGCTTCAGTGCAGCACCTTTCTGCAGGACATTCAGAAACATAACCCAAATTTTACTATTCAAATTAATGATAATGGTGTGCACATTGTAGGACCTGACAGGCTGCAAGTGGATCAACTAAGAAACACTATTGTGGACTTTCTTGGCCGCATGGCAGAGATTTCTTTCACCATCGAGCCAGAAAAGGCTCACTTCCTTGCAAGGAAAGATGTAAAGGAACAGCTTCTCAAAAGCCTTAATAAAACAGGCTCGTCCGTGGTCTACACTGTATCAGACTCTAATGTCACAGTAGCATCTCTGTCGCAGAACTCTGCCAACCAGGCTTGTAGCTTTTTAAAATCCCAGGTGTGTCATTTCAGCATACCTGTGGACAGGGAGTATGAGGGCATGCTGTATTGCAGAGAGTGGTCTGAATTCCTGCAGCGACTGGGTTTTTCCTCTGTTGTGGTGTCAGAAGAAAGAAGGAGTATTGATGTTTTGACTCTGAAAGGGATGGAGAATGAGAAGCAGACTGCAATTCTGGAGTTTCTGACTACACCTATTGAAAGGGAGACAGTCATATCTATGGAGCCTGGCATGCTAAAATACATCCAAACCCACTGCCATCAGCTCCTGGCTGACATGGACCAAGTGTCTATTTTTCCACTAGAAGCTGAAGATGTTTGTGGGTTAAAGGTATGTAGTGCTTAAGTGTCACATGTCGAAGCAGAGACTGTTTTGTTCTTTTAATCAATAGTTTTATGCATTTGTGAATGTACCTGATAGATCCATGGTCATGCTGTCGCTTGCCAAATGGCAGAGGAAGTGCTTCAAGGTGTGGTCTCCTCTATATGCACCAGAACCATCACAGTGAACGCTCCGGGAGTGTCACGCTTTTTGGATGAAAAGGAGTGCAAGAGCATCCTGAATGAGATGGAGTCAAAGTTTCAGGTCTACATCAACCCAAAATATGTGCCTTGGGAACCACTGCCACACCAGGTAACATTATGAACAAAGCAAAAAAAAAAAAAAAAATGATTCCAGCTGTACATTCCATGCCTTCTCTCAGTTAACCAGACATACCAGTTCTCTTTCTTCATTATTTGTGTCATAGTCACTTCATGGCTGATACAGTGTAGCTCAAGGCTTAGTTTTTTAGCACCACTTTGCAGGAGTGAGCAAGTCCTTCCAGTTGTGTACTGGAATTTGATCTGATATAGTACTGCACTGTATCTTTTCGACCACTGTATCTTTTTTCTACTGTAGAGTAGAAAGTCTGTAACTTCTGTAGGACGAGAAACCACTCATCACAAAAAGAAGTATTTTTGTGATGGTTGAAATTGGTTTGAATCTACTAATTTGCATGAAAATGTACCTCATTTAAGCATTAACATTAACTGTTTTTTTTTATTACTTCAGGACATTTTTGAAACGGCTTGGAACATGTTGTCCCATAAAAACTTCCAGAAATCATCTGTGGATGGCTCTGCACAGGACATAGACACAGATAATGGAGGCAGAGGTAGGATCTTCTCTGTTCAATGACTTCTTGTATATCTGTGCAGTTTCAAACTCTCTGTTTTTTTGACTTTGTAGGCCTGCTGGAGGAGGCAAAGAAAATTGTCTCAGCTATTGATACAACAATGCATGATGGTGTGTCCACTTCAGACCTGCTTGATGACTTGAATAACGTGGACATGTACACAGCAGATGAACCAAAGAGCCTGACAGACCAGGATGTGATACAAATTGATGATCCTCAGCCTTCAGATGTTCAGAACGCTACCCTCAGTGATGTTCTGAGACTTTCTAGCAATCTGGAAGAAGAGGCTCAGTTGTCTTTAGCTATTCAGTACTCTATGGAGTCAAGCCATTGGTCTCTGCAGGATGAGGAGGAACAGCTGCAAAAAGCCTTGGAGTTATCCAAGAAAATGATCGAGGATGAAAGCCCCAAGACTGTCCAAAGTCGTAAGATGGACCAGCCAAGGAAGAGCCATATGAGTATGCCCTTACAGGATGCAATCAAGGCAGCCAGCACCATCCAGTTAGATGTGTTTGCAGGATACAGCTGTGACTTGATTCGTGTAGATATAGCCTTCGGTAAAAAGGTGAGCCAGAGGCAGGTTGAGGAGAAAGTGGAGCACAGGTGTGCAAGGAACTTCTCAGAGTACCACAAGATGTGCCTGGACATGATCAAGAGGAAGCATGCAGTTGAGATTGAAATTCAGGGCACCATCATCACCGTTTCTGGATTTAAGGACTTTGTATATGGGGGAATGTGCGATTTGAAGTTGCTGCTGGAGAAAATATCCAACTCTGTAACTGACCGGCAAATCCTGAAGACTGTCCAGTGGGTGCAGCATGATCCTGTCTCCTCAGACACCACTCCTTACTCTGCTGATGCTATTGTCTTCATAGAGAATGCATATAGGAGGAGGGTAGAAAAGATCAGTATGTTGCTGGACAATCAGCCCCACATTATCAACTTCGAAAAGATGCAAGAAATCAACAAAGCTTCTGGGAAAACTGTGAAAATCTCCAGGAGGTTTCTGGAATTAGGGGATGCAAGTGTGGATGTGCCGGGTAAATATTTTATACTATAGAAAACCTCTTCTGTGTATGGAGTTGTTTTTTCTCTTTCAATGGAATTCAGTTGCATCTAGAAGCGAGGATACATAGAGTAACCACCAGAATACCTCTCCTTCACCTATTATATGGATCTGTTTTGTGAGATGTAGCAGTAAAAGATAGCTCTATGGATGAGGATGTGGTCCATATGTGGATATGAAGGGTTTGTTGAAAGCTAGATGAATGTTCTTATTTTTACTTTGTATCTTTTGTTCCCTCTTTTAAATTTTCTGAGCTACACACTGTGCTGCATTGTGCCACAGTGTATGGATTGTTAACTTGCTGGTTTGGTTTTTGAAGAATCCAGTTTTGAACCATATAATAATCTTGTACTGCCTTTTAGCAATTTTCAAGGTCTTATTCATTCATGCTACAAAAATAATGTGACTGATGTTTTGTTTACAGAGGAGTACTCTTTGCTGTCAAACATGCCTGAGGTAACCAAAGTCGATGAAGAATCTGATGAATTTCAGAATGTGGTAAAGAGTTTCTATGAGACCATACAGGAATACCACAGCAAAATCAGAATCATACAGGTGAAATGATCAGCTACGTAATTGCAACAAATAATTGTCAAGTTTGTTTAATAACATTTTTTTCTCTCAGGTGGAGAAGCTTATGAATCGACTTCTGTACAATCAGTACAAGTTGAAGAAGGCGAGCGTATTGCAGCGCGCCACCTACCCAGAAATTGAACGGACTCTCTACCACGGCACATGTGAGACAAGCGTGAAAGAGATATGCCTTCATGGATTCAACAGAAGCTTCTGTGGAAAGAATGGTGTGTTTTAAATCCACTTTTTTGTTGACTTGCCCTCTCAGCCTTCTTAATTCTAATGATGTAATTTCTCCCAACAGCCACCGTCTATGGACAGGGGGTGTATTTTGCTGTCAACTCTGCACTGTCTGTCCAGGATCAGTATTCACCCCCAAACGCAGAGGGATACAAGTTTGTTTTTGTGTCAAAGGTTCTGACAGGAGACTACACCAAAGGCTGCCATTCAATGAAGACGGCCCCGCTGAAAGAGACCGGAGAAATCCCCCTGAGATATGACAGCGTGACTGATGACATTACCAAGCCATCGATGTTTGTCATCTTCAACGACACACAAGCTTTTCCAGAATATCTTATTACCTGCCAGAGAATCCACCGCTGAAGGAACGAATTAGTTGCTTCACAACCAACATGTGGAAAAGAGACTTTTTATGTTTTTATGTTTACCTTGATTTTTTTTTAATGTGCATTTGATTTATAAGTGACCACAGTGTTGGTGAACAGTTGTGATGGAAAAGTCAAGTTTTTCCACTTTGACTTTTTCAGTTTACTCAAGCTGAGCCTGGAGATTTTAAAAAAGATAATTGGCTATCTTTCAGCACAGTACAACTTCTTGTGCCTTGTCTTTATATAGGGTTGTGCTGCAGCAAATGGTAGAAGTTTTGTGATTGAGGACTTCTTGGCATTGCACACACACTTCAATAAATGATATTGGCAGGTATCTAAAATGTGTTTTTCCCCCTATGATTTCTTCATCAGCCATACCAAATTGGCTAATGTCAGTTTTGATTGGGAATTGTGGCTACCAGAAGGAGGTTCATGCAAGAAAAGAATGATGAAACTAGAATAGAAACAGTTTATTTTGTGTTAATGAGTTCAGTTGCCTTAAAGTACCTGCAGTGTTTGTGCAGGAAGAGTTCTGTAAACTAATGTAAACTACACTTATATAAACTAACTATATAAAGCTACTACATCTATGTTTAGTAAAAAGCCTATCACATCCATCAACTCTGACATATTTTTAGTGTGTATTGTTGCTTCATTGAACAAAATAGTCTGTGCTCTGTAAATCATGAAATTGTTCTCATTTGTCATCTTAAAATAGTTAAGCAGTGACTAACTTGTTTGTTTTCAGGTGTTCTGATCCCTATCTGTAGGTGTAATGAAGTATGTCAATTACAAATGTTATGAAAGTCTTTTGTGTCACTTTTTTAAGAAAACACAAGCTAACATCACTATCTTTGAGATGGTGGCAACTAGTTTAAAATAACATTTTAACATGTTCATACTAGACAAATACACAAATAGACAAACATGTGCTTGAGCAACTATTTACCTTCTAACCTATTTTACAGTTTGGCTGTTTTTTTATTTTTCATCATTCATCTTTTCAATTGAGTACATAAGCCAAAGAGGGCTCCAAGATTCAGCGCTTGGGGCAGCAGTACGCCTTGGAGTAGCTGGTCTGCCAGAAAAAGAACAGAAGAAGAAGAGCACCGGCGCAGTTAAACTACAACATACCGACAGCTACTTGCTAACATGCCTGTTACCTATTAGCTGTTAGCTAGCTTAAGTTGGTACCACATAACATATGACGCCTTAAATGTAGAGAGAGGAAGAAGACAATACGGCTACAAACTCAAATCGTGTTTCTGACATAGGTAAGTTAACGAGTTTAATTCATATTTTTTTCAAACATGCTGAAAAAGAGGGCTGGTACGGGAGCTATGCTAGCTAATATGCTAACATTAGCGCGCTCTCCACCATACATTTTGAAGCTAGCTGTCTCAGATAGGTTGTAACTAAGAGTGCACAGCTAGTGCTAAACGTAAAAGCTAATGATTTGACTTTGTAGACTAATGGTAAGGCTACCTTTTCTACATGAACCAAAGGTTGGCTTCAACATGTTGGAGTTAAGCGCTGGTTGCGCTGAAACCTGTTTTAATAAATAGTTACAGCTAAACACATAGCATAATGTTGGATTCATGTGTTGTGTATACAGCTTAACACTGTGGTTGACATATTATGCAATATTAATAGAATATTAAATCTATTTTATTGAACAGTGACAAACTATAAAGGAAGTACTATCATTTATGTCCTTACCAAACAGATGCTGAGGGCAGCTTTCCAGTATGTATGCTGTGTACAGACAAGCCCACACACCCACTGCAGTGGAGTTTTCTGTCTACTGCAACTTTATATCCAGTAAGGAGAAGAATTTAGTTGTTGCTGGAACATCTCAGCTGTTTGTCTACAGGATCATCCATGATGTGGAGGTAATTGTCCAACTCTGGTTCATTTGTATGCAAGATTATTAAAGACTTTTTGTGACGTTTTTAAAATTTATAACATTGCAGAGTACATCAAAGGCTGACAAGGTATCTGGTATGTAGAGAAGTCTCACTTAAATACATCATTGCTGCTGATAAAGTAAAAATTGATAAATGTTCTAATATTTCACTCTTCTCATTCAGAGACCAAATCTCGCAAGGAGAAGCTGGAGCAGGTTGCATCCTTTTCATTGTTTGGCGATGTTATGTCCATGGCCAGTGTACAGCTTGTAGGAGCCAGCAGAGATGCTCTGCTTCTAAGTTTCAAAGATGCAAAGGTATCATTGCGGAAGCTAGCACTGCTTTTATCTATATTTAGGTAGCTCAAATTCTTTTTCATTAACCTGATGTTTGTTCTCTCATTAGTTGTCTGTAGTGGAGTATGACCCTGGGACACATGACCTCAAGACACTGTCTCTTCATTACTTTGAGGAGCCTGAGCTCAGAGTATGTAGAAACAAAAATTGCATACATTTTTGTGATGCAGTGGTATTAATTTGAATCTAACATTTGCTTTTTTTTGCGTTTTTCAGGATGGCTTTGTGCAGAATGTACATATTCCCATTGTCCGTGTAGATCCAGAGAATCGCTGCGCTGTCATGCTTATTTATGGCACCAAGCTTGTGGTGTTGCCTTTCCGAAAGGACACCCTAACTGATGAACAAGAGAGTGCAGTCGGAGAAGGGTATGGTGACTACTAACAATCGTCTTTAAGTATCTAGTGGATGCTTGGTTCCCATCCCCCAATTTTATTCCATGTATATACTGGTGTTGTTTATCATTATGTTAAACATTGTGTTTGTGTTTTTTGTTTTTTACAGGCCTAAATCCAGCTTCCTTCCCAGCTACATTATCGATGTTCGGGAGCTGGATGAGAAGCTGCTGAACATCATTGATATGAAGTTCCTCCACGGCTACTACGAGCCCACCTTACTCATTCTGTTTGAGCCTAACCAGACATGGCCAGGGTCAGTCCATCACTCCATCATAACATCGTAACAAGAGTTTATTCAAAGTTTAACTTGTTTATGTAATCTTACTCTAGACGTGTGGCTGTGCGTCAGGATACCTGTAGCATTGTTGCCATCTCTCTGAACATCATGCAGAAGGTTCATCCTGTCATCTGGTCTCTCAGTAATCTGCCTTTTGACTGTACACAAGTAATGGCCGTTCCCAAACCTATTGGTGAGATCAGTTTATTTTGTTACATGTGAAAAACATATATTTGTGTCACATACTAAGTCCTTCTATGTGACAAAAAGTGTTTTCCTTAAGTGTTGTTGGAGTTGTAACTCCTGTGAGTGATAATCATGCACCAAATCTCTGTAGGTGGTGTTGTGGTGTTTGCTGTGAATTCATTGCTGTATCTGAACCAGAGTGTGCCACCATATGGAGTTTCTCTCAACTCTCAGACAACTGGAACTACAGCCTTCCCTCTGCGTAAGCATTTCTGTCATATGTACTTTTGTATCTTTGGCATGTGTTTGATACACTGTTTGATATTTGGGGCTACGCACCTCTGAATACTGTGTTTTGGTTATGCAGGTGTACAAGATGAAGTGAAGATCATGCTTGACTGTTCTCAGTCTGACTTCATTGCTCATGACAAGATGGTCATCTCACTGAAAGGCGGAGAAATGTGAGCTATAATTGGTACTACCAATATGTATGGGAGTGTTCTTGACCGTTCATGATTTACCACTGGTTGTTTCCTCACAGTTACGTGTTGACCCTCATAACTGATGGAATGAGAAGTGTGCGGGCCTTTCACTTTGACAAAGCTGCTGCCAGTGTCCTGACAACCTGCGTAAGTTCTGCCTCTAAACTGATGATCCTGCAGATCATAAACACAGACTTTAAGAAGGACAGTCAGCTAACAGTTGACTTACTGTTTACTTTCCTACTTCAGATGGTGACCATGGAGCCCGGCTACCTTTTCCTGGGTTCCCGCCTTGGCAATTCTCTGCTACTGAAGTACACAGAGAAGCTTCAAGAGACACCAGCAGAGGAAGGCAAAGAAAAGCAAGACAAAGAAAAGGAGAAAGATAAGCAGGCAGGTTTTCTAAAGTAAGGGGAAAAAAGGATCCTTGTTTGTTTGACAGCTTTTCATCAAAATTGTCTTTTAAATCATTGTTTTGTAGGAGGAACCACCCAGTAAAAAGAAGCGAGTAGAATCTTCTGCTAACTGGACTGGTATGTCCATTATCAGTTTGACTTGACAGAACATTCTCTGGTCTACCAGTCTGCATCTTACCTAATCATGTATTTATAATTAATTCTATCAGATGAGGTGGATGAGATAGAAGTATATGGAAGTGAGGCCCAGTCAGGCACTCAGTTGGCCACCTACTCCTTTGAGGTAAAGTAGTTTTTGCTTTTTGGTATTTTCTGTGGATGTGTTCTAAGTGACTATAGATTGTCTTTCTTGTGTTTTCTTATAGGTGTGTGATAGCATACTCAACATTGGACCTTGTGTGAATGCCTCAATGGGTGAACCTGCTTTCTTGTCTGAAGAGGTACAGAGTTCTTTTCTGCTTTTCAGAATGTTTTAATCTAAATAGTTGTCATTTACTTGAATTTCTTGCACCAACAGTTTCAGAGCAACCCTGAGCCTGACCTAGAGGTTGTGGTGTGCTCTGGCCACAGCAAGAATGGTGCACTATCTGTACTTCAGGTAATCCCTCCATGTTGAATGTTTTTTTTTTTTAACGTGTGCATGTGTTTTTTTTAATTGTGTGCATGATTATTTTTAACGCACCGTCCTAAAACCTGTGGTCGTGAGGGCCGTCTGCCTCAGGTCCATTGATGGTGCTAAAATGTAGTCTGGGTCTACCAGGGCTGCCTCAGAGATCAACGGAGTAGCCTGTAAACACCCCAGGAACAAACTTTACACAGCTAATACTTATGCGAGTGACTGTTACCCTTTTCTTTTATGCTGTAACATGTTTGCATTCTGTTCTCAGAGAAGCATTCGACCTCAAGTTGTAACTACATTTGAGTTGCCAGGTTGCCACGACATGTGGACTGTCATATCAAGTGAAGTCCAGGAAGACAAAAAAGTACTGTGCTTTTCAGTTTAACAGCTTCAGGTTCTCTCAAAATAGTATATATAAATATTTGTTATGTTTTAACAGTGTAATATTCATTACTCCTTATCCAGGCTGTAAAAAGTGATGAATCAGAGGATGGAGGTGAGACTGAAACTGGTGAAGATGGTGAAGAGGGACAGAAGGAAAAGGAGGAGACAGAGAAAGAGAAAAACGAAGAGGATGATGAGGAGGAGAAGAAGACAAAGACAGAGCCTCCCCTGGAGGATGATGCAAAGAAGCACGGATTTCTAATTCTAAGCAGAGAGGATTCAACTATGGTAATGCTGATACAGTTTGGATTTATGTAATCATTCTTAAATGCTTTGCCAACTTTTCTTCAACTTCTCTGTAGATCCTGCAGACGGGTCAGGAGATCATGGAGTTGGACACCAGTGGTTTTGCCACTCAGGGGCCTACTGTGTTTGCTGGGAACATCGGTGATAACAAGTACATCATCCAGGTCTCCCCCATGGGCCTTCGTCTCTTGGAAGGAGGTAAAACATTCATGAATGTATATGTTGTTGCTGTAAATAATAATCGTGTTTTGTTTGCCTGGTAATACATTTAAAACAAATCTGTTCTGCTTTCAGTGAAACAGCTTCACTTTATACCAGTGGACCTGGGCTCTCCCATTGTGCATTGCTCTGTGGCTGACCCTTACGTAGTTATCATGACTGCAGAGGGAGTGGTCACCATGTTTGTGCTGAAGACTGACACATACATGGGGAAAACGCACCGCTTGGCCCTCCAGAAACCACAGATCAGCACTGTGAGTAAATCATCCACACTTATCCATTTATAGCATTCATTTGACTAAAATGCCGCCTACTTGCCAAATTCAAGCTCTTCAACAAATCTTTTTCATTTAAGTAGCTTATAATAGTATGTTCACTTGAACATGACCTCTTATCAACAGCAATCACGTGTGATCGCACTGTGTGCGTACCGAGATGTAAGCGGGATGTTCACCACTGAAAATAAAGTGAGCTGCTCCATCAGAGAGGACACTGTGATCAGAAGTCAGTCTGAGACAGAGACCATCATTCAGGACCTCAGGTAAGATTTCACCTAACCTCCACATTTAACGCATTCAACCACTTCCAACACCACTGTTATTTACTATGATGTTTGCAGCAACACGGTGGATGATGAGGAGGAAATGCTGTACGGAGAGTCAAGTGCCAGTGCAGCCCCTGTTAGAGAGGAAATCAATCGGGGCACTGTGACGGCAACGGCCTCAGGAAGTGAGGGGGGCACGATCAAAGCAGAGCCCACCCACTGGTGTGTGATAATTAGGGAGAATGGTGTGATGGAGGTACGGTATTTTCTTTTGTTGTTCAGACACACACATAGGTTGACAAGACATGTAGGGAGAATACACATTAACTTTGTAAACTGTTGTTTTTTTCTCCTGTTAATGTCTTTGACTTGAGTTGGTACATTGCTTGCACATTAATCTGTGCAGGCTGTGGAGCAGCTTCAGGGGGGATAAGCAAACCAGTTAATCCACAATCCAGTCCCATTAGTTTTATGTCTGAGCTTTACCAGAGCTACATTGAACTTTGAACATACTCACTTGGATGTGATAGGATTTTGTATGAGCTCTGTTGTTCAGTACTCAATGCGTCTTCAGCCAATGCATCCAAATTACATCCTTTGATCTGTGGATTACTCTTATTAGGCCATTTCAAAATATTTGACTGCAAAAAAGGCTCTTGTGCATAGTTTGCACTACAGTAAAATAAATGCTTATAGCTTTCATTTACTCTTTTTGTTTCATCAGATCTATCAGCTGCCAGACTGGAAGTTGGTGTTTCTAGTCAAGAACTTTCCAGTGGGTCAAAGAGTGCTGGTGGACAGCTCCTCTGGCCAATCGGCAACACAGGGAGAGAGCAAAAAAGAGGAAGTCACTCGTCAAGGAGAGATTCCATTAGTCAAAGAGGTGACTTTGGTGGCACTTGGAAACAATCATAGCAGACCATATTTGCTGGTGAGTTTTTATTTGTCTTTTTTTCCCTTTAATAAAAGGGACAAAAAAAGTTGGACAAACTATTTTCTTGTTTTGTAGGTCCATGTCGAACAAGAGCTTCTGATCTACGAAGCGTTCCCGTATGATCAACAGCAGCCACAGAACAACCTCAAAGTCCGCTTCAAAAAGGTGAGAGCATTGACAGATCAAAATGGACCCCATCGAGTCATATTAAATCAGCCCTAACAGTGTCTCCTTCTATTCTGTGCAGGTGCCACATAACATCAACTTCAGAGAAAAGAAATCAAAGCTTAAGAAAGATAAAAGGGCTGAGAGCTCTGCCACCGAGGAAAATTCAGCCGTGAAGAGTCGGATGACCAGATTCAGATACTTTGAGGACATCTCAGGATACTCGGGGGTAAAGAGCGATTTTATTTTATTTTATTTTATACATCCAGCCATGAGATTAACAAGTGCCTTTCCACATTTCATTCATATTGGGCAGGTGTTCATCTGTGGGCCGTCTCCTCACTGGATGCTGGTCACCTCCCGGGGAGCGATGAGGCTTCACCCCATGACCATTGATGGCACCATTGAGTCTTTCTCACCTTTCCATAATATAAACTGCCCCAAAGGCTTCCTCTACTTCAACAAACAGGTGCACACTTGTTATTATTAAAGAAAATATTATACAATATGAAATATGTGAAAAAGTTTGTCCTTACCCATATCCGTTAGTAGGTATTTTTCTGTCAACAGAATATTTGTTACATAAATACACGTCTGAAAATGCTCAGTCTAGGCATGCAAGTATTTTTATTTACCCAAAAATGCGGTTTGATTGAACTCTTTTTCAAATGGCCATGAACAGAATGGTTATTTTTATTTATTTCATGTTGGTTGAGCTGAAGGTTGGTGCTTCTGTTGCTGTAAACTATGAAGGTTAAGTTCCAATAATAGTCTCTTAATATCATAATAATAATAAAATCAAAAAACATGTTCACCTCTCTTTGTGTGAACCTCTGCTTCATACACTTTTTTTAAAAAAAACTTTTTGTCCCTGAGCAGTTTTGTCCATATTCTTCCACAGGGCGAGCTGAGGATCAGCGTCCTGCCCACCTACCTGTCCTACGATGCCCCATGGCCAGTCAGAAAAATTCCCCTCAGATGCACCGTCCATTATGTGTCTTACCACGTTGAGTCTAAGGTAAGGTTCCTCTTAATAAGCCCACTCGGCACCAGTCGTACCACAGCACTGGCTTGACTTAAACACTCTCTGAACACTCGCATATATCCACTTGCATAACACGATGCAAAATAAAAGCATATTGATTGGGCTGCTTTGAAAAGCTTGAGATCAAAGACCTCTGGAAGTTTTCCTGCTGCAAAGGAGAAAAGAAATCAATGAGGGTGACTTTGAAAGGATTAGTCTTTGATGATGAGTTTTTTCTATGTGTGCGCGTATTTTCTTTTTCTCAGGTGTATGCTGTGTGCACCAGTGTGAAAGAGCCCTGTACTCGCATCCCCAGGATGACTGGAGAGGAGAAGGAGTATGAAATCATAGAACGAGGTGAGACAACACAAAAATGTTTCTAATATATCTAATTCAAATGTCACTTAACATCCCCTGCTGTGTTCCACATGTGTTGGCAGTAGATAAATGCCTATTATTAGTCATTATAATTATTAATTTTAGCTATTATGTTTGTTTTTTCAAATATACAGTTAGAGACAAAAGTATTGGCACCCCTGTCAGTTGACATGTTTTACATGAAGCAATGCTTTAATGCAGTTTTTTACTGAAGCAAACAAATGAACATTTCAAAATGTGAT